>JACDOX010000250.1:213760-291203 GCA_014549065.1 Cardinalis cardinalis | reverse complement strand
GGAGGGAGGGAAACAGGAGGGAGGGGAGAGGGATAGAGGTCGAAGGCTGGGGAGTGGGACGGAGGGAAGGAGGAGAGAAGGGAAGAAAGGGGCACTTTAAAAGTTGAGCAAGGAACAAAGTGGGGGAAGTTGCCAAAAAAAAGAGCTCTGCATCCAGACTCGCTGGTAACTTCCCGATCCCTCCCCTCCTTCTCGTACACACCACACACACTTGTATTTTGCGCTGTCGTAAAACCCACGTGTCTCGTCCAGAGCCTGCCAGAGCCGAGCCGAGCGCCCGGCCGCGACTGCGATGCGCAGCCACAGCAGAGGGAGCCCGGTGGCTCGCAGCTAGCCGTCCCTCCGGTCCCCGGAACCTGGAGAAGGATCACCCCGCTCCCGAGTGGACAAAGACCGGAGAACTCTTTGCTCCCGGCCGCTGTCCGGCTCGGAAGCTCCCGGAGCAGCCGACACCTCCGCACGCCTCCCGCGCAGCAGCAGCGCTCGCCCCGCTCAGGTAAGGCAGACGCGGCCCGAGGCCCCTCCGAGCCACTCGGCACAGCGGGGCACCCTCGCCCGGGGCAGGGCACTGCCGGCCGTGCCCTCCGCCTGGGAGCGCTCCATGGGAAACAGCAGCGGCCGGAGAGGAGAGGGGAGACCCGCGCGTGTGTGCGTGTGACTGAACTTTCCTCCGCCTCCTCCTCCTCCTCCCTGTTGTCAGCGGAGAGTCGTTTGCTTCCGCGGAGAGAGGGAAGGAGTGAAAAGGGAAGGCAGTGCGTGCGGCGGGGACGGGGTGAGCGGGTGCTCTCGGGCCGTGGGCCGGCGTGAGGGGCTGCCCGCCACCGCCCGCCTCCTGCCCGTGCTCCGGGCGGGCACCGCGGCACAGCCGTGTCGCCCCGGCCACCACGTTTCTCGTCCTGGGGCTTTTCGTGACGAGGCTTTCTCCTGACGGATCTGGCCACGGACAGGGGAAGCGACGGGCTTGCGGTCCCGCCGCCGATCCCGCACGGCCGCGGCGCAGAGTCCACGCGTGGCTCAGTGTGTCCGAGCGTCTGTCCGACTGTGTGTCCCACCGCGGGGTCGGGCGGCCCTGCCAAGGCGGGGCGGGTGCCTCACGTCTCCTGTCCCCTTCCTCCCTGCTCCACAGGCAGAGCGATGCTGAAGCCCGGAGATCCCGGCGGATCCGCGTTCCTGAAGGTGGATCCCACCTATCTGCAGCACTGGCAGCAGCTTTTCCCGCAGAGCAGCCAGCTCAAAAGCAGCGGGCCCCTCGCCCAGCTCCAGCCGCCTGAGAGATCCGAGCCCCCGGCTGACAGCCTCCGCCAGCGCCCGACCTCCCTCTCCTCCGCCTCCTCTTCCTCGTCCACTCCGTCTTCCTCCTCCACCTCGTCCTGCGTCGTTGAGGCGGCGGCTTCTCTGGCTGGCCTGACCTCCCTGCCTGTGACCCAGGTCCCGGTCTTCGGCCCGCTGCAGAGCTCGGAGCTCCCGGCCGGGGGAGCGCCCGCTCCCCTGCAGGGCAAGGATTTGTGCGGGGCCGGCAGCGCCGGCGGCAAATGCGGCGACCGTGGCGCCGCTCGGTACCGCTGCACGGCCGAGGAGCTGGACTACTACCTGTACGGGCAGCAGCGCATGGAGATCATCCCCCTGAACCAGCACACCAGCGACCCCAACAACCGTACGTATCGTGCCCCCTCTCGCCCTCCTCCGCCGCTTCCCCTCCGCGCCTGGGGCCAGCCCGGGGACGCTCCTGGCTGCGGGACCGCAGTCGGTGCCTGCGCCGCTCTCACTCCACCAGGAGCATCCTCGGTCTTGCCCTTCCCTCCCTTTAGTTTTTGCGTTGATATCAGTTGTTTCAGGAGACGGGCTGCAACCCTTCAGTAGCAGTTTTTCTGGTCTGAAACCCGTGTCCTTTCCTGGAAGGCACACTTCACCGGAAAGGCTGTGGCGGGGGTAGATTTCTTTCGGAGGGCTGCTTAGGAAAATGAATTCAGCAAAGGTTCAGGGCGACTAGCTACAAAGCTGATCCTTTCTCGCCTTGTATGTCCCGCTCCATTCCTGCCCGGAAAGCCCGGGCTTCGCTGAATACCAGAAATCAATTACTCCTCCGAGCTGGGCAGGGGAAAAGTTGCAGTTTTCATCAGATGGTCTAGGGCAAAATTTTCCTCTTTCTTATCTCGGAGTATCGTTTCCTTTCAGACCTCGTTAACACCTCGTTGGTTTTAGTTTCCACCCCTACGGAAAAGCATGACATGGTCATTTAAAGAGAAAAGCCGATTTTGCCGACGAAAAAGTCTGCACGAGTCAGAATTAATTTAGGACTTGGTGGTTCTAAAGAGTTTTATACTGCTGTTGCTTATTATACAGCTGGTAGGGGTTTCTTTGTGGGGGAGGGGGCGCCCCTATCATTATACAGCTGTACGGATGAAAGGTTTGTAATTTTAGAAACTTCTGTCTTTTTTTATCCTGTATCTATCAATACGACGCAACCGAGGAAATTCACGACATGAAGAGAACTATATGAATTCCTAATAGTTCATCAGTTTTATAGCTAACATTCAGAGCATACGGATCTGGATCAGTCCCTCTTAAAACACACGACTTCGACCCGTGCACTTTAAAAAAAATTATTATTGTTTCAAACACTCTCTTTTATCCTAAGGTTTCTTAAAACTCTTTTTTTGTTGTTGTTGTCCTTCTCAACCACCACTCCCCAAATGTCGGTTTAAGGAAGGCAGTTGAACAGAAAAACGGTACCCCAAACTAGCAATCCTGAAACACATGCCCAAGCAAAGCGCGGATTCGTTTAATTTAATTTCAGATGAGGAGCTTGTTTTGAAAGTTTCCATGACATCCTGCTATGTACTAATTAAACTGCGCGGATGCTAGCACAGTCTTCAGCGCTGCGCATACGTGAGGGGGGAAAGTTGAATCGGAGTTTGGTGGAGATTTTTCCCGCCGTCTTAACATTTCAAATGCTTCTATATTGGTTGTCGACTTTATTTTGAGCGACTTCCTCATGCTCAGTCTTACCTTGTAGTGAAACTTGTTCGTGTATTTTGTGTTCTCGGGTGAAGAAAACGTGATATTATAAATTACATGCAGAAAATGGAATCCGAAATGCTCTTCCAATCGACAGCCGAACCATTGAAACAATATATGTTTTACATCTCGGAGCCGCTCTGTAAACCTAAAGGGTAAAGGGTTTAAAAGGAGAAAGGAATATTAAAAAGCGTTTGTGGGGGGAGGGGGGATATTTTTAAGGACTGAGTGGAATAACAGCACCCCGCAGAGTCGGAGGCGAAGACTGAATGATTTCTTCCCGAGCGCGGTATAAAAGGTAGAAGCTTCGGGGAAGCAAAGAGATCGATTGCGAGAGGGACGCTTGTGAATCGCGTCCGGCTCTGACGGGGCAGCCGTCGCCGTCGGAAGGACGGGCAGGGGGCAGCCAGCGCCATCTCGACTTTTTTTAATGTTTGTTTTTCTTCAGTTAGATCTAAACATTCCTATAATTTACTTGTTTACAGGGCGGCTTTCGCTCCAGCGGTTATTAGTTGCCTCTGAGCGAAACTTTCAACGCGAGTGTTTCGGTCTTCTGGGACCAAGCGCAGTTGTTTTGGGCAACTCGTGCTTAAAAAAAAATAAAGAAAAAAGTAAACTGTCAGTGAAGAAGGAGTGCCGCAGCTACAGCCTGTGCCGTGCCATGCACTCCCAGCACTCCCACGGTCAAGGGAACAAGCTGCAGGGCACGGGCCTGGCTGCCCCTGCGCGGCTCCCCGAGTGCGGCCAGGGTCACGCTAGCGGTCCGTGGGCAGCGGGATTTCCAGCCGCCTTGACTCCCACCCTCACTCCCGCTTCGCATCATATCCACCCTCGCTGCCCGTTTGAGGGGAAGGAGGTGGGGGCTGTGGGTGAGATGAGGTGCCGTCTACTTTAGTTTGAGTCGTACTTGCTTGCTGCACTTCCGTCTGCGGACAGCCCCAGGGACACCCCGAGACTGGCGGGCTCCCCCCAGCCCGACACAGTCACTCGCCTGCCGGGATTCACCCCCTCCCCGGAGCGGGGGAGCCGGTCTGCTCCTCTGCCCGGCCCAGCAGGCCTCCCTCTGTTTCTCGGGCTCTAATCCTGGCTGTACCTCCTTCACCAACCGAGCGAGTGCCCCGTCTCCCCTGCTTTCCCAAATAATACCCCTCTCTCCATCCCGAGTATCCCTTCCTTTTGCGGGGCTCCCCGCGTGTCCCCGCTCCCCGGCAGGTCCCACCCGCTCGACAGAGGCGCCGGCCGACTTCGCGTGCGCCCCGGTGGTTCGGCGGGGCCGGGGCGGCGGCCGGGCCCGCCGGGGGAGCCCGAGCGGCCGCCGAGGCTGTCCCGTCCCATCCCGCCTGCCGAGGCTGTCCCATCCCGGCCGCCGGGGCTGTCCCATCCCGCCTGCCGAGGCTGTCCCGTCCCGGCTGCCCAGGCTGTCCCGTCCCGGCTGCCCAGGCTGTCCCGTCCCGTCCCGTCCCGGCCAGCCCGCCCGGCCCCGCTCCCCAGTGCCCGGCCAGGCGCCGGGCGGCCGCCGCGGGAAGATGGATGGGCGGCGGTTTCCCAGCAGACACACGCCTTGATCGTCAAATATCAATGAATATGGCACGGTCTTGGGCGAGGGAGGGGGCGGGGGCCGCCTAGGAGCTGTGGGTTAAGCGTCTGTATGTAATTGCTTTAAATTGAAAGGGGGTAAGCTAGGGAAAAATAATAATAATGATAATAAGAAAGAAGAAATTAAGAGGCAAAACCCTAACTAGAGCCCAGCAGTCTTTACTCCTAGGGAAGTAAAAGAGATTTTGCTAAAGCCTCGATAAAGTGGCAGGCGGCTGGGGACCGTTTGCTTTCCAGCCTTGAGTCTGGAAGGACGAGGATATTTCTGGGCGCTGGGGGAGGGGCGCTGGGGCGGCCAGGAGGGATCTCCTCGGGTGAGCCCGGGGCTGCAGGACCGGCTCGTTCCCTCGGAGGCTTGCCCCTAGCTTCTGGGGAGACGCTTCCTCACTGAGGGCTCTGAGACTCCTCCACCTTCGCCGGAAAGCGCCAACCTGCCACTGTAATAAATTCGCCGTGTAAAACTGAAGTGTCACGCGACCAAGCACTTTGCACGCCTTTTCCCATTCAATTTATGGGGAGACAGTGTATATATAGCATGCTGTGAAGTGGATCGGTGTGGAAAATATTCGGACTTTTTTTTTTTCCTCTGGACTGCTGGTAACCTGTATGATTTAGCTATTTTACATCATTAGTTACCCAGCACCCTTATAGCAGATAGCCATACATTAGATTGAGGTTAGAGAAGGTGGTGACTGTTTATTTAGGGTGATAAAATGGTCCATCAGCAGTAATCTCCATCGATATGTGCCACCAGGAGATGAAGGATGAGGGGACAAGCCACAATTAATTGCCCTATAGTTTTGTAGGAGAGAGTGGAGCCGGTGCGGACTGAACTTCGATCTCCTCTCCTGGCGCCTATTCATCATCTCTACATTGTATATGGGGGTCTCTCAGGGGCAGAGGGTGGCAAGGTTTATCTACACACAATATTCTCCTACCCTTCTCATACCTGACACGGAAATTTAATTCATTCATACCTACAGTAGAAGGCAGGGAAAATCAAACCCACCTCCCTCAACCCGCCCCCCACTCGCCTCTTAAAAATAACCCGAAAGCCCCTCTGAAGGCGGGGCGGACCCCTGACCCACTCTGGGGCGCCCGGGCGTTCTGAGGAAGGAGAAACAACCTCCGGGGTGTGCCTGAGCCCCGGCCGGGGGCCGCGGAGCCGCGGCAGCTCCCGCGCTGCTGCCCGGGCCGCCGGCACGCTGCGCCGCGGGGAACGGCCAGCGAGGCACTGCCGGGTGGCTACAGCCCTGCGAGAGGGAGCTCGGGCCTCCAGGACCCGGGGACAGCCGTGGGTCAGCGGGCCGGGCTTGGTCCCGCTCTCTGCAAAGAGTAGATAGCATTAATAACTAAATAAATAGAGGGCACCTGACGGGAAAACGCATCCGTGTTTCGTACCCCCGAAGGTCTGCCTCCAGTGAGGCAGTCTGATAGAAACTGCCAGTAATTTGGTGAAAGGAGGTGGATGCCAGCTCATCGATGAGGAAACTGAAGTACAAGGGAGGCTGAGCTTTCCTGGAAAGCTCCAGCCCTCAGGAAACGAAGGGAAACAGTCTCTTCCAGGCCTCCCTCCTGCTTAGCTGGATACCCGGGCCCAGACAGGGATGCAGGGCCAGCCGTAGTGATTTATACTTGCAAGCGAGTAATACCATGTGAAATGATGGCCACTTACAATGGATACCTGCATGCTTGTGGTGAATTATGAAGCAAAGGGTCAGAGGCCCCCTTCTTTAATACCAGCAAACTGCAGGTATCCAGTCTAACTGCACCTTTGAAGCATATTATTGCTGAGGAAAAAATGTATTTCTTTCATTTATTGTTACAGCTGGTTTGCTGGTAAAAACACTGTGTTAAACCCTAGTTTCACTGACGAAAGGTTTTTCCTTTCAGATTTGCTTTAAAGTGTGCAGTAGTAATGTTATTTATGTTGGTGTGTGTTTAAAATTACATTTTGGGGGCAATGATACATCCTTTTGCCTAGGTTTAGTACTTTTAAGTGTACTCACATGAAGTTATAGTATTGGCATTACACCGTGTTCCTTTTTCTGGAGGCACATAAACAGTAGCATTTTCCAATCCTTCCATAAGAACCACGCCAAGCAGCTCCTCTAGGAAATCCTTTAATTTTCTTTTTCTTGCATCTTCCTTTCCTTAATCCTCCTTATCTATAGAATATGAAGGTATAAAGAAGGAAACTGTTCTCCTTCCAAAGTGTTTGGCTGTATCTGAGCTGTAATGTAGTATTCCCACTGACTTTACCTTCTACATCTCTAGATTTTGTCAGGACACACTCTGCTCTGGCTGCAGTCCTCCTTTATTTTTCCTTTTTCAGCAAGTCCTCCAATTTTCTTACATTTCTTGCTTCATCTTGACTTGATTTGGGGCTTGACTGATGCTACTGCAGAAAGTGGAATTATCCATTTCAGCTGTTCTCAGTGAAGCCCTGTACTCACACTCAGCTGCTCTCTGAGGCTAAAACTGGAGGAAGGGCACAGGACAGTTCTCCTTGTCACCCTATCTGGCCATGCTCTGGGAAGTTCACACTTTTAGAAGCATCATTTTCATGTGAACCCCCCCACCAGTGTGGGTGATAATGGCCACTCTGGTGATGTCAGTGGACCTCAACACTCCCCCTCTCAAACCCCCGCTTCTTTTCCATGTCTTACTAAGCCTGTTGGTGCAGTGTGCCACATTGTGCTCTGCAGCACACACAAAGATGATGCTGCTCATCCTGCTGTGAGGCAGGATACTGTGCAAGTCTTGGAGCTCTTGATTTTTTCCCCAGTATGATATGAAGGAAATCCTTCCCTTGGCCTCTGAGGCAAAGGAATACACTGCCTACAGTGGTGGTCTTCAAATGGATGCTTTCACGTATTACACTATTACACAAAAGTTAGTTACAGAAGAGGGAAAGACGCACAGTAGCTTTTTACTCCAGGCATGGTAAAATATAGCTAGGATGGCTTCCATTCCTTATAACATTTATGAGAATTTTTAAAGATTTTATTTGTTTTAAAGATTTTATTTGTTTTATTGCAATTACATAGCAGCTAAAGCTAAATGTATGATGCATGAAACTAAGAAAAATTTCAATACTGCTTAGTATTAAAGACAGATTCCTCCCTTCTCATCAACAAGACATTTGCCAAAACAGTTTCAAAAGATGTTCCATTTTCCAAATTTTCAGCTTTGGCAGGACAAAGGGGAAAGGAACACAGCAGGGGATCAGATACTGTGACTGCCAAGCATTAAGACATTACCACTGTTTTTGGACACTGKAAAATAAATATCACCATGTGTGACTTTCTGTAAGGGTAAATGACAGTGACACGGGGTTTGTTTATACTCCTTGACAATTTCTTAGTTTCTTTTTCTTGGAAATGTAGAAATAAAATGTTTAATCCACATTCATGCACACATATTGTCAGAATGAAGTTAAGGAATTATTGTTCTAGGCAGGTACTGACATTTTTGTGCATGAAAATTATGTATATCTGGTGGCCGTAGGCAGGAACTCGACACTGAGATTGTCTCACTGGAGTAAAGAAGATATTGAGCAGGTTTAATGTAAATTTCTCCAGAGATACAATTCCTCTAAGGAAGCCATTGTAATCAGCTAGTTATGAGGAGGGTTGCGTATCCAGAAAATATTAAAGCAGTACAAATAATTAGAATTCAAGGGTCTACCCTAGTGCTAACTGACATCATGGTTAGACATAATTTCTTTAAGCTCTCAGTTTTCCTGTAAGTTGTTTTCTTTCTAACTTGCATGAGTAGATTGAAATCAATTGATTTCATGGAGTCATAGAACAATTTGTGCTGGAAACGATCTGTGCAGTCATCAAGCCCAACTGTAGATCATAGAGTTCAGCCATAATCTGTTTAGGGTGTATCACATGCCAAACTGTTTTGGATTGTGGGCTTGCTTTTTCATTGTTTGGGTTTTTTTCTTCCCTTTTCCTATTTGGGATCCTTTCCTATGTGACCTCCAGTGCCAAACTGCAGTGCTGCCCCTAACATCTTTGGATAGGCCAAAACCACAGGGTTTTTTGATGACTGGTTTTGAAGAGGAAAGGGAAGAAAAGATGCTGTGGTGACACCTCACTTTCCAAACTAGCTGTTAAAATAATAACAAAAAAAACCAAACAACCCCAACCACCTTGCTGCCCCATTCCCTCCCACTCCAGCATATACTTGATGCCTTTTATTCATCATGCCTCAGAATGATTGTAGGAATATCTACTGCCTTCTTTTAGGACTCGCCAGAAATATCTTCCCTGGGGTCCTGCAAATCCCATCCTCCATCCGCCATCCACCTCAATTGACGTGGCTGGGAGAGCAAAACCCCTCTGCTGCGGCAGTTCAGCCCAAGAGAAGTCGTTTTGCGGCAGGGATTATGTCCTTAAGGCGAGGAGAAACTGCACCCTGCAGCCAAAGTCGCACTTGTGGCGGCGTAAGGGTGGTCCCCGCTAGACGGCTTTGTCCTGCCGTGCCGCTGGCGCTCCTCTGCCTCCCGCCCGGACCTGTTAGGGGTGGATGGCTTGGGGCCCGTTTGCCGTGCAGCCCTTCTGCAGGGACACCCGCCAGAGCAATGCACAGCTCAGGGCTTGTCTCCTTGCCTTCTGCTGGGATCTGTAACCGATGCTGCGGGCAGGGAACTCGGACAGACGAGCACCAGGTGGAGACAGGTGTTTTCTGCAAGACTCAAAGGTGTAATGATCTTGAGGGAAACTAGCTTCCATGTGTAACTTAGTAATAATTTCTTGTTGCTGAATGCACCACTTTTTAAATGGTAAAATTTAAGAGGATGACAGAAAAAGTGTTTATGTAGTGTGTCTAAAACTGGAGAATACACATAGAAGCCATAATTTGAAGATGCATCTTTTACTGTCCTTTAGCAGGTCTTGCTGCAATGAGGGAAGGGTTTTCCTTTGAAGGATCTGTAGGAAAGAGGCCTATTTAATGCACAGTACATCCAGTTTGGAAAGAAGAAATCTGAGTCAGGGCCCCTGAGAATTGAGACTGTGGTTGCAGGCAGTCTAGCAAGGCTAAATCTGTGGCATAGACCAAGAAACTCCTACTTCTGTAGTGAATGCTGTGCTCTGTTTTTATAAGGAGTGGTATATAAAATTATTAGGGGAAAGATGTAGGGCTTGCTACAAGAGTACTATGCCATAATTATTGGGTTTTCTTCATATTTCTGGAATAAATTTATATGAAAACATTTATTGTGCTACAAAAATGAAGTGTGAAGAAGACGGCAATTTATTTCAAGAGATTCATTGTTATGTTAACTCGGCATATCTCCAGAGAAATTAATTTCTTGAACATGAAACATTTTCCTGGAAGTTGTACATTTGTGGCATGTGGAATAGCGTGCAGTGGAAACACAACCAAAATTTTCTTTGCTCAGAAAAGAAAAGCCATGGTAGGATCTCCCCAAAATAGAGAAGCATCATTCATTATTAAAACAACAGTTAGGGAAATTAACAGTTTTACAAACTGATCTTTTTCACAGGAATTGGTCATGAACTCAGATATGTTGTTTTGGTCTTTTCCTAGCTTCATTTACATGGTACAGGCGAAGAACATGCATTCTCATTCAAGAAATAAAATTTCAAGTGTGTGCCCAGAAATATTTGCTGCATAATTTCAGTTTAAAGATCAGATTTGTCTTTAGTAAAGTAAATGTGCATGCAGGCTCCAATTTGTCATTCATGAAGTTCTGGTTTATTTATTTTATTTTCCAAACAGACAGACATGCACACACACATGTAAATGTAAAAACCAGGGTGAATGTTCATTTAAAATAAGGATTAAATTAAATCTTGTTCCAATTAAGCCCTTGGGCTGAGCTGTGGTAAGGCAGTTGAGAGGGACTTGTAACACGCCATGACTCTGTTTTAAAATGTCTCACAGAAACACACTGGGATGGCTTAACTGCACTATTTGTGTTAGTCAAAAAATTCATCTTTAAAAACATTGTTAAAGTAAATGAATCTTRGCAGGTTTGTGAATACACAAGGCTTGCAAATTGCCTGCAGGATTTCTGCTCAGCCTTTGGAACTTCTTATTTAAAGCTTTGGTGAGATCTGGGAAAGAGCCTAAGCAATGCCCAGAAGGGCACGGTGTGCAGGAGCGCTGGCTGTGCTGTCGTGAAATGGCAGAGCAAGCACAGGGATCTGCATGGCACGGCCGTGGCAGTGGTGGTGGCGGTGGTGGCCAGCAGCACGGCACTGACAACTTTTCCATCTTTGTCCCTCAGGATGTGACATGTGCGCTGATAACCGGAACGGCGAGTGCCCGATGCACGGGCCCCTGCACTCCCTGCGCCGGCTGGTGGGCACCAGCAGCGCCGCCGCCGCCGCCCCTCCGCCCGAGATCCCCGAGTGGCTCCGGGACCTGCCCCGGGAAGTGTGCCTGTGCACCAGCACTGTGCCTGGCCTGGCCTACGGTATCTGCGCGGCACAACGCATACAGCAGGGCACCTGGATCGGGCCCTTCCAGGGAATCTTGCTCTTGCCAGAGAAGGTTCAAGCAGGTGCCATCAGGAACACTCAGCACCTCTGGGAAGTAAGTTATCATGTTTCCTTCCTTGTCAAATTTGATCTTTTTGAAGTAAACACGGAGTGTGATTGTATGCAGTACTAGCACCAGAACTAGCCGTGAAGACAAGCAAACAAACCCACAACTCAAATAAACCAAGTAAGCAGGTTTGAAAATGCAGCCAGTGCAAGCAAAAGCCTTGCTGTGATAAAGGTAGCCAGAAAACCGTGGACAGCACAGAGCTCCAGTTCGTCTGCATTTGAAGAGCTGACTGTTGCAGGTGCTGTAATGTGTACTAGAGAATCTTGGTCAGAGAAGTCTGAAGCTTTTACAACACGCAGTGCTTTCTGTATTTTGACCTGAGTTACAAAAGCTGCTGGAGCTCTCAGGTCACAGCACCAGCTGTGTCATGCCAGAGCAGTGCATGTGGGTTGAGATGGAGTGCTGCACCATTGCTGTGGCCCTCAGCCAGTCCAAGAAGAGCTACTGAAATAAGTCCAGGACCCTATTCCACAGCCTGACCCTTTGCAGTGCGACGGAGTTAGTGCTTGCTCAGTTTAGTTCAGCTCTGGTACTGAATACTGTGCATTCACCGAAGGACGTTTCCAGTACTTTATGAAAGCCACTTTCAGATATCTCAAAGCTGTTGGTTTTTCTTTTTAAAATATTTGTCACTGTCTTAGAGAGTGACAGTTATAACTCAAGAAAAACCTATAATCTCTGTGTGTCAGAAAGAGCCTACTCTCTTCCTAGTCTTTTGCCATTAACTTCTTCTTTGATTTGTACTGGAAGGTATAATTTTTTAGTTCTGCTTAGTCCTCTGTAGCTGCGATCTCTGCTTGCCTCAAAACTAACTGTGACAGTCAGAAGGATCAGGCCCATAGATCTGTGGTATTTGCTCATCTACACCAAATCCAAATCTTCAGAATATAGGGAATCCATGAAGATGCAGAGTGTTTTTGCTGTCTTCAGTGTGTGTGCAGGGAAAGTGAATGGATCTTTGAAAGAAATTTGGGGGTGTGGAAGAGTTGGAGCTCCTATGCTCTTCCTGCATGTAAACAAATAATAACACACCAGGGTCTTTGTCTCAAGGTATTTACCGAAAAACATCATTGTGGCAAGAAGATTTTCACATTAAAATGATCAGTCTCATAACACACCTGAATGTGGTCAGTAGAACTGGATGAATTGCAATGATTGAGAATTTTGCTGCTGCCTCCAGTGGAGATGGAATTTCTCTTGTACAGCAGATATTGATAATTTGGATTTTAACCTGTTACTACCAAAGCCCAGTGATTATAATGACAGTATTTTGGGATATTTATCAATCACATTTTTTTTATGGACCACTTTATAATGATGTTGGAGTTCTAATTGCTAAGGAGAGTACTGTGATTTAGACTATTCCAATTAACAGAATATATAATAGCGAAATGAGATTGCCAGATCCACATATTACAATAAATACTGAAATTTAGATAAATTAAGTCAGGTAATTTTTCCATAAATATTTACAGCATGAGTTTAATTTTTAAAAACGTATGAATTAGTTTTATGCAAGTAAAGTTGCAAATACTGACAATACCTTTTTAAATGAGCAAGAATTTGTATCATATTTCAGGTTAACTTAAAAACAGTTTTGAAGCAATGAAAGAAGCTAGGGCTTTAAAAAAAATTAAAAGTAAAATCTAAAAAGATACTAAGGAAAAAAAAACAACCAGTACTATTGTATGTGCCAGATTCAGGCTGTAAGTGCTTGTTGGCTGAGTTTTTGTGTGGGATTACTCTTGTGCTCTTAACACACAACACATATTCCTGTTGGCTAGCAAAATGAATGCATGTATTTTAATGGAATTATCTTAAAAATAAGAATTCAATTTGATTTAATAATAACGTATTGCTCATGGTCTTGAATTATTTCTGTTAATGACAAAAACTGTTATCAAAGAAACACATACTCTAAGCTCTAGCCAAAATTTTGCTGTTTCTCATTTGTTTCGTCTTTCAATTTGGCATACTTTATCTGTCAGAAGACCAATGTTTAATAAAGAAAAATATATTAAAAGAAAGTAATCAGAAAGAATAATTTTACAGAACCTGATCTATGAAAATACATAAAAGCAAATGACAGTATATATCTAAATAGTCTGTATTCATTTAGTCTACATGGTATAGGAGTGTGGATTAGATCACTGTGAATGATAAATAAATGTTTAATCATAGTCCCTTTATAAAGTTGTGACCTTAGTCCATTCTCTTTCACCAATATTTCCCACACAGCTGCAAATGCAAGTCTGCCTACGTACAGAACAGCTGCTCAGCATTAGGTCTTGACAGACCTTATGGAGAGAATTTCACATTTTTAGTATCAAAAATTGCATTTTATTATTTTGCCCTCAACTGTAAAGTTGATAGATATTTGTTTTAGTTTTCAGTTCTTTGTGTACACCAGGCAAACAGAAGGGCTATTGCGAACACTTTTAGGCATAGTTACTGTTTTGGTTGCTTTTTTCTTTATACTCTTTGTTGTGGGAAACATCAGAAGCACTGCATTTGATGTATAGTTCAATGCTATGGAAATATGCTTCAGCCTGTCTGCACAAGTGTTCCCACTGCACACTCGATGTTTGCTTTGTGTGTAATCCACACAGCACAGTGTACAGCGACTCAGAGTGAGTTACACACCATTCCATTACCTCACAACGGCCTCGACACCTATGGGTGTTCATGGGAAATTATAGAGCTCTCTCACAATCAGCCAAGATAATTTTTTATAACTTACAGAAAGATCAGTCTTTCAGAAAGCCAAAAATATTAGTCATTTCAGTTGTACTGCTTTTTTTTTTCCCTTTGGCCCACTTCTATAACCAGAGTTTGCTTGTATTTTAAAAAAATACAATAAACTCTGATTTGTTTAAAACAAAAACAGGACTGGGTGTATTAAATAAACATTCTCTTTGGTAATACAGGCATTTATTCCAGCAGTGCTTCATAATGTTTCTGATCCCTTTTTTTTTTTCTATTTTGAAGTAGTGAGAATAATCCTTTTGTTATTGCAAAGAAACAGAGACTTTCTTAGCAATTAGGTCTTACTGATGAGAATGAGATAATTTTCTGCTAATGTGTTTTCAAATAAAGAAGTGAAAAGGCACACTTGATTCCAACATATATGAAAACATTATCTCAATTATTAATGTGTCCTTACTCCCTGGAGATAAATTAATCTAGTTGCACATGGTTTCCCCTTTCTGTTTAACATCAAAATTTAATAAGAGTAGACTTAAGGAATGTATACAATATACACTTAAATTCTATCAGAATAAAACACTGAGGTTTAAACATGCATACAATTTAGTAGTCAAAATATTTCAGGCTCCCAACTTTAAACTGTGATTTCTGGAAATAGCTAATTTGTAAATGGTCTTTTCCCCTGCAAATGTAGCTTAGATGAAAACACTTTTACTGACAGACATATCAAAGGATACAGTCTTATCATTTCCTGTTCTTCATGTGCCTGATAAAGAGTTTGCTATATAYTTTTTTTCCTTTCATGAGTGGTCAAATAGCTATTTTTTTCTTGCAACAGCCTAAAAATGTGAAATATATGATTTTACTTCATTTTGACTTTACTTAATTGAAATTTAGCATTTTTGGAAGTAATTTTCTATTATATGCAACTTCTTTTTACATGGATGAGCAAAATTAGATGTGTATATATTTATATATATGTATAAGGGTGTTCATTAGTAAATACAAAACGCTAAATCTGTGTAGCTGATTTTCCCCCTAAAAAATTCCCCCTCTCCCCCTGTTTCCTTCCCCCCACCAAATTAACTGGCACAAGAAAGTATGYATGTCATCTTAATAAAGCACCATACGGGTACTTTTTGGCCTTCTTGTCTTTTGCTTCAACTGAAGCAAAAGAAAACATTGCCTTTGCCTTCTGCTGGATCAAGAACAGGCTTTTTGCTGGGATGCACTCTGGCCAGGGACCATGCAGCAATACTGGACATTTTGGAACAAATTAATATGCACAGAGAATCCTTGCGCTTCAAATGAAGCACTCATTGCAGTTATGGTGATAGATTCTTATCCAGATTCTCAAGGCTGCAGTTTTGGATTAAATTTGCTGTTACAGAAAAGCACTGGGGGATAGAATTATGTGCATGCTGTCATTCTATTAAAGTAAAAATTATGTTTCTCAGCAATCCGTCATCTAGTATTCCAGACTGCTTGTCAGCTCTGTTTTAAATTTGTCTTGTGCATGAAATTCAAGTAATTTTGTCTTGAAAAACCTCCTTAGTTACTTTCCTATTGTGTCTTAAGTTATTCAGAGTAACAGCAGGTGCCATTCTGTTATTTTTCTGTTTTGCCATTTCTGAGGATTTTGTGCGATGTAGCCCCCTTGCATTTATTTTCCATTGAAAAAGACCAATAATTTTTATTTTTACATGGCTTTTAAATTCCCGTGCTGTGGGAAAATATCACTAATGTTTTGGTCAGTAACATGCTAAACTGTAAGTTCAGTAAGAAGACTCCATTTGTGTACCTCAGAAGAAAATTGTGCTAAGCATCTCTGAAGCAGCCTTCTACCATTGGTATTTCTGGATCACTTACTAACACATTTTCCCAGATAACTTCTATAAGTTACAAACTCCTTTCTTAAGGTCCATAAAAAGTTAGTGTGATTGCAAGTGTGGAAGGTACTTTATATTTAATAATTTTAGTTCTTAGAAGAGCTAAACAAAACCCTGATGTTTCTTTTAGAAGACCTGTGACTTTTACAAGACTTTCTTATGCATTATTTTAAGGTATCTCCACGGTTTTGGTATGTTCTTTCTGTCTGCAGAATGTATGTATAGTATGCCTAAGCACATGCACTACAAAATTAATCTGATTTGGCAAGGGGACAGATACTCTTCCTGTTGAACAAAGTGAAGTTTGGAATACACTTTGGTGTTTGGAGTTGGATACAGCCTCAGAATTTTAAGAGTGTTACTGAAAACAGGAATTCTGAGGACTGCATGGAACATGCACACGTCTGGACACATACTATTCCCAGAAAAAAAAAATTTTCTAAATTGCTAGATCATGCAGGGACTATCTGTTTTTCCAGGGCACATAATCTCACCTTGGAGATTTCATTATGTAATACGCAAAAGTGCTGAAGTGGAACACAAATAAATATAAAAGCTCAATTCTGTCCTTATTTGACCACTACCTTTCTGCATTGCTGACTGGGCACCAGTGTAATGGAAACATTTGACCTTTTAATTTAATTAATTATAGAAGTGATTTCCACTGTTGTATGAGACTAGTTTGTAAGGCTTGAAATTACAATTAATTTATGATACTATTAACAGGTAATTATTTTGACTGACTTTTGATTCAAAATTGGTAAAAAAAGGCAGTACTTTAATGACCTGTACGAGTGTCCAAAATGTGTCGTGGGCCTGATGCCAATAATGTATTTATTATAGATTTGACTAAGTGAAACAGTGCAATGTATTTTTCCAGGTGGTGGTGACCCTCAATATTCTGCAGAACTGCCTCAATCACTGCTCCACACAGTTTGGTCCCCCAGATTCTGTGGCATCAAATGAGCATAGACTTTAAAGTGCAGACTTTCAAGTAATCCCTTAACATAAAAGCTGGAAAATTCAGCCCAGGCTATACCTTCCCTCTACACACTTGGCACCTTTTCCAGATAAGTTACAGAATTCCATTATCCAAATTGTTACACATGTGTGACAGAGGTTGACCTTTAGTCATGTCAATCCTTTTTGCCTAGGTCTTGGGCTCCAGCCTAATGGCTCAAAGCCTGATTTACTCACTGTAATAAGGCCAGGAGGTCGAGCAATTGTCAGCTTGCTTGCTCATACTCGTCTCGGAGCCTGGTTGAAGGCTGTTAACACAAAGCTTTTCAAAGTGAATTTACAACCACCACCACTGACATAGGCCAATCAGTACACCATAAATGTCAGGTTAGTGAGATTGAGCAGTAAGTAAAGCACTGCCAGCCGTCTATTGGCTGAAATCAATTGCTTAAGGTTTAACTGAGAATAGCAATGCGTGTACAACTACCTCTGCAGAGCCAGCTTCAGGACAGGGAGTGAGTTGGAGGGTGGTTTAGGTAGAATTACCCACCAGCCACAGCCATGGCATCATCTCCTACATTTGTTCTCCTTCCGTTTGAACAATGCCCGCCCTGACAGAATCTGTGGCCAAAAAGTTCTTAGATCAGCCTTTTAGTTATAGAAATAAGATTATTCTGGTTTTTTACCTGTGTGTGGAGTAGAACAGTGGACAAACAAAAAAAAGGGTGTGAGGTAGAACAGTGGAAAGGATGCTAGGAATGTTTTTATTTTTTATTACTTATTTCAGTAATTCTCAGCTGTTTTTACTCCTCAGCTCCCAGCAGGTTTTTTCATAAGGAAACTGTGTCTTTTTTGCCATTGTCTTGTAACTGGAAACTATCACAGGTTTCACTAATGAGTGATTATGTACCTGATGGTCTGAATATCCATGAGATGTAGTTACCCGCAAGACTGAATGTTTTTATCATTTTGTGTAGTGACAGCTTGGACAACAATTCATTTGGCTTTGAAAGCATCAGCATTAAAATGTAGAAATCCATTAAAATGCTGTATGCCAGGATTTATAAATTAGGCAATTTCCTTGATTATTGCAATCATTTACAAAATTGATTGTCCCAATGTGGTATAGGCAGATTTCAGCAATGATCATTGACAACAGGCGCATCCTCTAATACCTATACTCATTGTCTTTAAAAGAAAAGCCACTCTACTGTGAGGTTATTCTCCATCTCAAGATCAATTATGCATTGAAAAAGTCTACTAATGTAGAAGATCACACATCTTAAAAGTAGAACCACATCAGCTATTTATAACCTGTAACGATAACCGGAACATTTATTTTTCCTTATGTTTGTAATTTGTTTGTTGACAGCCAGGGCATTCACTTGAATCTGTAGCACATATACTTTTTGTGATCTGTTATTGAAAGGTAAATAATTTTGGCAAATTGCATCTGTAAATATTTATTTGATTGAAGATTTAAAAGTCGATAGTGTATTTCATTTGTTGCATCTTAAAGTTCTAATTAACAAATAGATATGGAGTACAGTAACTTGATGTGGGTCAATTATTTCTGCAAGACACAATCAAGAAATTATGTACAAAGCAAATAGGATCTAGAAGTTTTCCTATATTAAAACAAGTACAATAAAGCCATAAAATGCTAGCCACCAACCACAAAACCACAGTGCTTTCTACTTGCATGGGCATGAGAAATGTTAATGTTAAAAACCTTACAGTGCAGGTGCTTTCAGGAGGCTCTTTTTGCAAACTGTACACAAGATCCAATTGTAGCTGGCAAAAAGCTGTTTTGTATCACATGCATATCAAGACTGATATCCTACAGTTGTTAATCAATCCTTGCCTGGACAAGCTAGCCATTGATGTCACTGTGAGCTTTGATTTAAGGAGGTCCTCAGGCATGGCTGAATAACACAGTACCAGTGTAATCACAATTCTTGTCTTTTTTTTTAAAGATAGGTGAGTAGCTCTTTCTAGGATTGGCAGAACCACCTGAATATTGTGTGCTGGTGTCCACACACAACAGTATTGCCGTAAATGCAAAGGGACCTTTGCATAAATGCATTCATTTGACCTAAAGACAATATTTTGCTGCAAAAAAGTGCAGTTTGCACTGCCAGTGGCTGTGTAGCAGTGCATTGTGTTTAGTTAGATGAATATTAGAATCAAAGAAAAACATTTTTTCCTGTATCTTGCAAGAAATGTGTAGCTCATAAATTTGTTGTTTGTACTACACTGCATATTAGTTGCCTAGATTTAGCAAGATGCACATAAACAATTCTGTATTTTGTCAGTAATTCAGCCTGATACTTTCTGTGTGGAGACCTACTGGTGTATAAGAAAGCAAATTTGTTGACCTAAGGGTATTTCTGAAGATGTTTTGATTTCATTTGTGGAACTACAAAGTAGAGAAAAGTGGTTTTATCACGACTACCAGTTCCTATGAAATAGAGGCCAGAGGGAGGCTCTGTTCTTCATGTTATTCACCTATAATGGAGCCCTGGATTTTCATTTAGGCATTTTCATTTTTTAGGCAGATGGAGTAGTGGTCAGTGTTACAGTCCTAAACTAGTAATCCTGCATTAACTGAAGTGTCATCCAAAACACATATGAAGTTAGCAAATCTAAGGTTCACTGTTTTTACCTACACTAAACTTCTAGTTCTATAAAGATCACTATTTTTGTCTTTTAAGCTATTTTGTATGTACTTCTTGCTTTTGCCACATCAGCATTCACTGTGGAAAGCAGGCTATTAGCTTTTATCAATCTATGGAAGGAATTTTATAGTAGAATGGCTGACTGGCACAATTTTTAGACCATAATTTTGCAAAAAGAGCTCACCATTTCAGTAAAAGTAATTTTTAAGAAAGCATTCTCTTTTCTAGATACTATTTTTATTATCTATTTCTGTTTCTGTTTCTCTATTTCAATTTCTGTTTCTATTCTTATTCCTATTTCTATTTCTAGCTGTCTTGAATGGCCTCCCCATTTCCACTGCTCCAGTAAAAGGAGATGAAAGAGATACTCAATTACTTTGACAAAAATGCGGAGAACTCAGACTGTTGGTTTTTTTAAAATAATCAGTTTCTAACAAAGCATGTCTTAATTTCCAATTGGAGAAGTGAAGAGAGAGTTGTAGATTTTAGCCTGGGTTTGTGTCAATTCATTTTATTGTGACCAGCAATATTTCAGTGAGAGCTGCAGTAACAAAGTGACATTTTTCTGCCACTAAAAAAATTATTTGTCTTTCAGAGCAAATAATATGACTTATTGCATTTGATGAAAAAAACACCCCAAAATACCATTTAAAAAAGAAAACAAGATTCTCATCCATGACCTAAGGCCATTGGCAGGAAGACAGGTAGGATTCTGAGATGGCACACATTCAGAAAGTTCAGGAAGAAATAGGAATATTTAATGAACATAAACATGTTTCTTTTTAACTGCTGCAAAAGTATCATCACAATACTTGCACAAACCATAGATTCCTGAAAAAAGGGTTGATTTAAAAAAAGGTGTGTTTTTCATCCAAAAGTGTAAATTGAAGATTAGTTTTGAGCAGTTCTAACATAAATGCACAAAAAGTTACACAAACTTAGAAATTTCACTTGAAGGTATTGTAATCCTTTGGGGCAGTTATTGAAGTGTACCAAGCTGGGACTTCTGCTGTGTTTTCAGGAGAGTTCTTCTTTCTATGTACCCAAGCCTGTGCATTGTTAGGTACCACGCCCTGATTCTGGCATTTTTTTTCCTTATAAGCATTAGGTCTTCTTTCTGTGTGGGGACCAAAGGTTTTCACCCAGGTGAATGTCTTCTGTTGTTCATGGGCCAACATTGTAGAGTTTAATTTGCTGCATATCTTTCAGCATGTTTAAAAGTCAGAGTGTGGAAAGCTCTGTTTCTGCTAAAATTTTATCAGAAAGATAAGGAAAATGAAGATGAACGTTGGAATTTCCTTAGACTGCGCATTAATCATGAAAATGTATAGGAAGAGGTTGGGTACCAAATAAACTATTAAATCTTCTAATCAATGTTGCCTCATCTGAGTTCCATTCTCTACTCTGATCAAACCAGGACCACATTCAAGTTACTTGGAATGAAAGGTTCTATTTTAGAAATATTAACCTTTCTGCTTGTTTCTCCTGGATGGTGCTAATGTGCCCCCAGTCTTGGGGTTTGGTGAATTTTGAGCAGTGGGGACTCTTCAGCAGCCACCACACAGCCTGGGCGCAGGGGTGTCCGTAGCCCGCCACATGGCAGAGCCTGCATGAGAGTGAGCTATAACCTGAGCCTGGGTGGGCTCAGACTGTAACTCTGGCTGAGTGGCTGTTTGACCTTGGGGTCTGCCATTCCCAACAAAAGATGGCTGAAGGTCAGGCTGGGGTCTGTAGCCTCCCTTTCCTCCAAAGACCATATTTGTCTGCCTCTTTTCTTAACCTTTGTGAGTTTTTGTTTATTCAATGAGATGTTAATTTTCATGCACAAATTACACAAAAGTGGCATGACCCGGCGGCAATAGCATTGCAGAAATTTTACCTCATTGTTTAAACTGATTTTGTTTTTACTTTTGAAAGGCTAATTTATGTCCAATTTTATAGTTTGCTGCCAAGCCAAACCAGATGGTTTCTCATTCAAAGATATATAACTGCCATTTTGGATCACTTTGAAGACTTTGGTAGAGTCTTACTTTCCTTAATCCTTTATTCTTGATTTATATTTCTTCCAAATTATTACTTATCTCTTCTGAAATCTCACAGGTCCACATATTATACTTTACACTACTCATTTACACCCTGTGGCCTGCATGTTGTAGTGCCTGTATTTATGACCAGAAATAATTAGCAATGCCTCTCAGGATGCTGTCAATCACAATTGGGAATAACAAGGATAGCCACTGAAGAAGTTTGCACAGTGCCTCCTGCCCTCTCTGAAGCTGAGCAGAACACTGCTCCCGTTGTGTGCCCAGCCACTGGTTGGTGAGCTGGTTAGGAGAAATGCTCCTCCCTCTGCCCTGGTTGGCTTTCATTCATCTGTTTAAGGGATGAAAGACATCAAGAACTTAACACTGTTGCTGTATCTGTGAGAAAATAGCTGGCTGCAGTGATAGTTAAGGCAAGGTTATTCACTGTCTTGGCAATTATGATTATAGACAACTTAGTGTCTATATGGACCATCATTGTGTCTCTTTAACTAATTTTTAACTTTTCTTACTTTTGTTTTTTATTATTTTCTAATTTTTAATTTAAAATTTTAAATTAAATTCCTATTTATTTTATTATTTGTTTCTGTAAAAATCTGACATAAAAATTATTTTTGTGATTTTTATGCAAAAGGATATGCTTTTATTTTAGGACTTCCTACAAAGGAAACAAACTTTTTGGCATTTTCTTTCTGTAGTGATGTTGATTTGATTTGTTTGAAGAATTAACCGTAAGTTTGATGTTGAGAGCATCCATTCTAGCTGTCATCTGACATTAAACGTGGAACAAAGATTTCTCTCTCAAAAGAAAAGTTGGTCCGGATGTGTATTAATATTTCAACATTAATATTTTCTTTCCATTGCTTTATTAAAATAATRCTACAGCCATCTATTGCAACTTGATGTAAACTTATCTGGTAAATTTCTAACAGAATTAATGTTGAGAAATTTCATACAAGAAAGCCTGTATAGTTCAGCATCCAAGGATCAGATTGCCATAGACTGAAAGGCCGACTGAATTTCTCCCTCCTTCACACCCTTTAAAAGTCTCAATGTGAAAATCAGAGAGCTAGATATCTTTTTCTCAGCAAATTCAAGTATCTATATAGGCTGAAAAAGCAGTCCTTAAGATCACAGGAAAAATTGGTACAACAGAGAGATGCAGATTCCTAAAAAACCGTGTTTGAAGAAGATGAAGAATAAGACAGGAAGGCAGTGTAATGCCAATGACTTTGGAGAAAAGGACAGGGTTTTCTCTGACTATGAGTGTTGCCGAAGATTACTGCTATTCTTTCTCTTGGTTCTCAAAGATTACAGGAAATTTTAGCACTCACAAACCAGGCTAGACTTGTCTCGTGAACATTGCACTGCTGATCTATTACTCAGTTTTTTTGCTGGTGCTGTCTGATGATAAGTCGTGGATATTTCCCAGAAAGACATGGGTAAAACATTAAAAAATGATAACATTCAGAATTATTAATTTTCATGCTCATATTCTCCTCTGGACTTTTCCCATTCTCTTGCTGATGAATTGAAACATTTCATCTAGGTCAAGATTTCAAAACCTTAAAGGATAGCTTCATGAATATACTTGCTTATGCAAGGTTTTCTTAAAAATCTTAGTGTCCTCAGCACTGTACTAGGAAACATGGTATCCCACCAAGGGTGGACCATGGGCAGGAGCACCTGGGCACCAGCTCGCTGTGTCTCTGGTCTAAGCTGACCAGACAGAATCTTGCTGTGGACTGTAAGCCATGTGGGTGTATGTCTGCTAGCACAGTGCCATGCCCAAGGGTGCAAATCCTTGCAAGTGTAATTGTCTTATGGGCTGAAACCCCATTGTGCCCAGACTGTGTTTATTATGGTTAGAGGGAGCTGGATCTCCATGCCTTCTGGCACGACTCTGCTCTGTGCCCTTTGGGAAAAAAATTGTGACTATTTGACCAACACCTCAGTAGGGTTTCTGAAAACTGAGAGATAATTTGAATCTTCCACTTATAGCTGCAGGTGATTTGTCCTACATGTAACTCTGACTGGGCTACTCACTGGGATTCAGTTACTCAAGAGCAAAGGATAAAGTGCAAATGCCAGAAGAGGTCTTATATTGTATGCTTTATATTAGACCAGTTTGGCAGATATACACAGGCTGAATCAGTTCTAACACTTGCTCAAACTACTCAAAAGTCTTATGGGTGAAAGTAGAATATGGTAGAAATATTAAGGTTATGAAATATTAAGAAATATTAACGTTATTAAGAATATGGTTTCATATTAAGTCTTGAGAGCTCCAAATAAACTTCAATATTTAAACCAAACCAAAAATTAGTTGCTGTGCCTAACTACAGCCAATTGGGTTAGAAAACTTCTCTTGAGTGTGTGACAACTCCAAATACTGTGAATGAAGGCCTGAGTGTTTAAGCTCATATCAGAATATGGCTGCAAAGTTCTGAGATTTCATTTATTCCTTTCAGCTTTGTTGGAAGCTGGTGGTGTTGAGGAGCTTACAGAAAGTATGAAGTGGCTTCCAGAATCAGGACTTCTGAGCTTTACCCTCCTGTCAGACTGTAGGATTTTTTTAGGCATTTTCATTCTATGTCTCATGGTTGTTTGTACTTGGTAGTTAGTAAAAGACTCCAGTGTTATTTTGCATTCAAGCAAAACCAAAAATGCTAGGAGTTTCAAAGAGAGACAAGTATTTAAAATTCATACATCAGTCTCCTAAATTTCTCATCCTGGAGGGAGTCTGTTGGAAAGGCACCAAGGGCCAAGGGGAGAGAAGCTGGCTTTGTGCATGAGAATAGGAATTTGAGTTGCCCATGAGCATTACAGCATTTAACTCTCCAGCAAAGGGTCAATTTATAGCATGGTAGCTATAAATTGTATATTATGACTAGTATCATATGACTGAAATGTCTTTGGAAAGTTACCTTGTGTCTAGAGACCACAACCGGAGTACTGTGGTAAAAGAGTACAAGGTGGTTGTGGAGGTGACCAGCTTTTGGAAAAAAAACGCCTTTGAATATGTTTCTTAATGGAGTGTGGTGTATTGCCTTCATTATGGAAGAGCTTAGAGCTGGTTTGACTTCTTGGTTTAGACACTTACATATATAAAAGAAAATCCAACCTGGCAGAAGGGATTTTCTATTTAAAGGAAGAGATGTGATAAAAAAATACCACGGCTAGAACCTGAAGCAAGATGAAATGCATCTCAAAAGAGGTAGGTAAATATGTTTAGCAGTAAAATATAAGAATATCTTGCTAAAAGAGTCTGGCACCTTTGACTTTTAAAAGGTCATTAGATGTGTCATGTTGCACATCTTCGGATTCAATGATCTCAGCCCTTGCCTTCATGGCCTGTGAAACTCCAAAACCTTTACTTTACCTCTCAGGACCTACATGAGGAGAGCAAGTCTGTCTACATCTTCCTTGTAATACTTTACATATGAATGTCATCTTTACTGGGGTGTTTTCTGAGAACTCCTTCCCTCAGCTGCCCAGATAGATTCTGCTTTCTCTGTGATTCTTTGGGAGCCAGAGAATTGCTGCAGGACCTTGGGTCAGGGGCAGTGGTGTGAGGCGTTAGCCTTCCATTTCACAGGCAGCTCGTTTTTCCCCTAGGCTGACTGTCACTGTCCTTGCATGCACGTCATAATCTCTGCAGCTTCAGGTATGGCTGTCCTGGCTTTCTCTGGACCTCAGGGCATTAACTCCCTTAACAATTCCCTGGCATTATAGGGGCACCAAGTACTCATGTCACCCAGCCCTCAAGTTTGTACTGGTCCTCTCCCTTTTTTCTGTGTCTTTTCCTTTATAGAAGTTGATGGCCCATGAAGTACAGTCTGGAGCAAATTATCTAACAGTCCCTGCTAGCTTTGAAATTCAAAAAGCTACGAAGCCAACCGAGAAAAGTTACTGTGTCTGTGTAAACCTTATCAAAAATGAGTTCTGTTCTTTCTCCAAAGTAAGAGTTTCTGTGCTTATAAATTCCTCTCAGCCTCCTTTTATGACAGAGTGCAGCACATCAGAGGAACTGTCTGATAAAGATGGGGAGAGAGGAGAGGGATTATTATAAAAGCTGTCCCCGTGGTTCTGCCTGGAAGTCTGCATATTTCTCTTATACATGAAATGGCATACACAGACAGCAGCTTAGCCTAGATTTCCAGAGAAATAATAATGTGGAAGAAATAACAACAGTAACTCTGAGTTTTCTTGCAGTGATCCTATTGCAAGAATACTGAATGGACACGCAACCACATACTGCAACCCCCACAGCTGTCACTTTGGCCAACCTTTTGATGAATTGGATCTTGATATTTACAGAATCTATTAAAATACAGCCCATCATGTGTTTGTTTATATGTTGACAAGATGATGTACACCCTGCAGGTCAAGGGTGATGTGAACTGTTTTGGTGTTCTTGTCAAGGCAGCTAAAAAAAGAGCATTTAAATAATTTTTGTAGAATAATTGTCTAAGAATGTAAAAGCAACATACGAAATTCTTACTTTGAAAAAAAAATCTCTACTGATCTGACACAAAAATCTGAACTTGTTATCAATCAAAAAGACTTTCCTACTTCTTCCCTAATATGTTAGAAAATTGGCAGCTCAGATAGAAAAACAAATAGCAAAATTAAACAGAAAGGAATTGATTTAACTACTTGGGTGGGTATCCAGTACTACATAAAAATTTTCATTTGGCCTTGTCACTTATTAAAAATATTTTTTAAACTAATAAGTTTATGCAGCACATACAAAACCTTGCACTCTTTTGTTATAAATATGTTAAGTTCAGAATTAGCTTCATAAATTTAACTTTGTTTCTTTGAACATCATTCATTTATGTTTGATTTTTCCTTGCRGTTAAGAAGAAAAAGTACTGTCTGAAATTCAATCATTTCAGGGTAGTAGTTCTCACAGATATGCCTTGCAATTCCAAATGTGGCTGTATTGATGGTGTTGTGTGAAATTAGACCCCAAACTCATACGCTGAAGGATTGCAGAGCAGTCTTTCAACTTCACTGTGTTGTTACTAGATTTTATTCTCATATAGCAGGCTAAGAACTAAGAACTAAGAACTAAGAACAGGTTACTATAGAAGAATCACTTTCCATCTCACCTTTTTAATGCTTGCCTTTTTCAGCACCTTGGAGTCACCTGCCTGATAAGTATATAAATCATGTCCCAACCAAAGTCTAGCTTATCATCATTTTGATGCCATAAAGAAAATAATGGAAGAGGGCAGATGAAGAGGATGAGTTTCAAGGCAACAAAAATACCCTGCTTTCGTGGGTTTGTTAAGTGCAAATTGACAGATTTTTGAGGTATTCAAATGTGTCACTGTTCTGGAAATGAATATTGAAATCTGTATATCTATATCTGTCTACATTGGGATGCAGAGTGGAACTGGGATGAAAAGCCTGAGAAAGAAGATGGTGTGAAGGTAAAAAAGAAAGAATAGGTGGATAAAGGGAGGGGGTGGGGAAGGAATGAAGAAGTGGATCTAGGCAGTATGAGAAAGTAGGGATCAGCAGTATTGCAGATGAGAAACATGAGGTGACAGTGGGACATGAGCTGTCCTGAGATATTGTGCTGAAGAAGTGGTAGTGCTGGCCCCACTGCTCCCCTTGAGAAGAGGGATCTGAGAACAGCTTTTGATATCTAGAGATTTCCTCTTCCAAAAGGCAACATGCTGTGCTGCTTCAGCTTTGGTTACAGATTATTCCTGAGCCCTGGGGTCCCTCACTAAGTTTCTCCTTGGATCACGTCTGGGAAAGGATGCAGAGCAGCCTCTCCTTTTATTCATAGTTCAGGACTTTTCCTCTTTCTTTTTTGTTACAGATTTCTAAGACTGTTCTGGCAAAGCAAAGTGCTTATAACTTTGTTTCAAAATGAAAGCCAAGGGACTCCTTCACATATCTGGAACCTTCTTTCTTCCTCTTTATTCTTTCAACTTAACCTTGTTCTAAAAGCGTTACTGTAAACATTTTCCTCCCTCTTTCCCCCCTCCCATGTTTTGGTTTTAAATTTATTTTCTGTTGTGTTGCCAGCAATGAACCACTTAGAACTAGTTGTGAGATTGCTGTGTACAGACACTTGCCTGGAGAGAGCTGAGCTGATACCACCAAGCCAGAGGTTTGGTGCCCATCAGAGGTTACTGCCCCTTGGTCACCAGGGGTATATGTACCCTCTACAGTGAGGTGTTGGGCTGACTTATTTCTGAATGAGCCATTGCACCTGCATGGCACAGAATAGCTGAGTTTTCAGTCTTGCTAGCCTGGATGAATGCTTTTGGAGTGCCTGGGTGCGATGCACTAAACTGCATTCACAGGTTAGCAGGGCTTGAAATTCTGAAAGCACCCAAATTAATGATCAGGGCTCTGAGCAGAGCTCGGTGATTAAAGTGAATACAAGGTTTAAGTGCCCTAGGAAGACAAAAGGTGTCCTAATTTGCCTTCTGTTCTGAGCTATTATTATGATGGTACCCAATTAAATGCCAAAGATGTTTCAGCTGCATAAGTACAAAGCTCAAGTAAGAAAATTTGAACATGGACGATGACCTTATAAAATTTTTTTGCGTGTGTGTGTGTATGTGTGTTAAACTCAATCTCAAGTATCAAGCTTACAGCAGAATCAGAAAAAATAATTATCAAACCAATGACAAAACTTTTTCTTAATTTTCTGGAATGTTACATTGTTTTGATGTATGTCATTTAAAACACTAAGCAGTACAGTGTAAAGCAAAAGAAGGAGGTGAATATGATTTGAAAATTAAAGTCTCTGCAAAAAAATCCAATGCACTTAAACTGTATTTATTCTATTTTATTTTTATTTACAAAAGGGTAATAAAGATTGCAGTGCACTTAATACCCCTGTAAACTGCAGCATGAATTATAGACAATTATCACACTTGCATTACATTTTCCAGATTTTCCAAGTTTGTCAGAGTGAATGCTCTTTGGACAATGTTTCTGACAGTTTAATTAATTATAATGGAAATATAACAAAATGCTCATGCCTTTAACTGTATTCTTTGGCAGATATCGCACTTTATGAAGAACTTCATAACTCTAAAAAGGAAGGAATCCAGTATATTAGTTAAGCTTTTTCATTTTTATTAATGGCCTTTGTTATGTCGTTGCTTGTGTGGGAAGCCGACTTTTAGGCAAGAAGAATGAAAAAAATGGAAAGCCAAAGAAACAACTCTCTAGTGTTGTGCTAAGGGGCTCTCATGGGCCTTGTGGGCAGATTAGTTTGCATTAAGTGAATGTGCTTAGAAATAAGGGTGTATGGTATGGGATTTAGTCACTGGTTGCTGATACATAATCATAGGATGGTCTGCTCTTGGTGGGACCTTAAAGACCCTCTGGTTCCAACCCCTCTGCCATGGGCAGGGACACCTCCCAGGTGACCAGGTTCCTCAAAAGCCCTATCCATCCTGGCCTTGAACACTCACAGGGTAGTCCTTGGTGTTTGGGTCAGATGTTAGAAAGGAAAAAGAAGAGAACCAAGTTGCTTGCTTGTAGCTGTGGCTACTTTCACCATAGGCTTCTAAACTGCTGTCCACAGCTCCCTGGTGGTCTGCAGGACCTTGTGAAATGTCCTGCAGATTACATGCAGGACTGAGTTCAAAGGAGTCTCACTAGGTGGTGTAATCATGGGCTGTATTTCAGCAGTATCATGACAGATTCTTTCCATGACACAARACAGGACCTATACCATGCCTAGCATTGGCATTCCACTAGGATTTCTACACACRGAATTAAAGACGTGCACACTCACCAGCCAGTTGTTTGCAAATGTCCTATTTGTGTGTGCATGCTCTCAGTTTGCTTGTGAAGTCTTGCCACAGCTGAATGCCAAGTGTCAATAGAGTGTGTGGGCACAGCTCACTTCAGCAGGGTAAAAACCAGCCTCTCCTGCCGCTCGTTGCACTGTCAGGATAATAAGATTACGGCGTGGGTCACTAGATGACACTGTTACATAGTTTCACGCAGTAATTTTTCTTAGTGCCTGTGTAGATACGCTGTACTCTCTCTTGTGTTTCAGTTCCTGTCAGTTTATGCTGGACTAAGCATGATGTCGATTTTCTCTTTAATTAAGACTTTCTGATTAGATTTTGCTGGAAGGCAGAGCTGGCACTTTATTCTGTACAAGGATGAGTATGTTTTGCRTCCCAAAGACCCAATTTTGACAGCAACAATTTCTCCTCTGTTAAGAAAAAGATCTGCAGAGATGTCAGCCTTTGGAGAGCTCACAAGACAGTCATGTGCAAGGCCATGTTTGCACAGGGTGACCTGGCATGGTGTCATTAGAGAGAAGAGGTCAGCAAGGGGAGCCACAGCTGCTTTTCCAGAATCCCACCTGCTCTCCCAGAGCAACCCAGCTCTGACATGGAGTGATGGGTCCTTTGGAGCCACTGCAACTTCCATGTGGAAACTATGTCTTCCCTTGGCCCTTCTGCCATCTGAGGAATTAGACCCTCTGGTCTTGAGTAAAGGCTTTTTGCTCCTCCATTTGATAAGGATGAAATAGTTAGACTCACCAGGCTTTATTATTTTATGCTGCCATTTGTAATGTCAAGATTTTTCTGGCGTTCAAGCAGTGGTATCCCATTCTTGTCAGGCTCCAGACATTCTTGTATTCTTGCCATCACATATTATCTCAAAGCTTCCATAAAATGACTTGAGGTGCGCCAGCTTGTCAAGCCTTGAAATTGAAATTGAGTGGAAGAGGAACATTTTTATTTATTTATTTATTTGTTTAGTTTAAGTTTTGAGCGTGTGTCTGAAAAGCTTTACCGACATAGTTTTGTGAGCAATATGACCAAAAAATGTGGGTTTTTCCTTTTGCTTTTTTTGCTTTTGCCCTGCTGTAATCATTTACTGGGTAAGAAATGTCATTTTAGGGAAGCAGCTTTCAGCAGCCTTAGAAATCACAGCTCTCTTAAAAAGCGCTGTTCCTGCTGTGTATTAATTAAAAAAATAAGGAAAAAAAAAAGAAAAAAGGGAGAAACATATTTTGGAAAGAATGCTGAAAAAATTAGAAAACCCCAAACTCCTAATTGGTTGACAGCATACTTTCATAATCATAGTGGTGGCTAACTGTTTTAAGACTGATATGATTCTATACATTTACTTATAAATGTATTTGTATAGAGAAAGTATTTTTGTTTTTCTAGGAAAAAGTGTACTACAAAAGTCACACTTCAATGTTGAGATGATAAAAAATTGTTCATACCTTTTCTTTCAAGAGCATGAGAAAACAATACAAAAAATGGCTGAATTCTTTGAGTAGTAGTCTCAGAAAGAGACTAGGGTCCACATCTAGAGTGTGGCAATTGACAGCATGTTGTGCTTGCAACATCAGGCAGTAACGTCAGATATCAGTAAGCACCTGATCTGAGGGAGTTAACCTTGATTACCTCGTGCTGCCCTCTGATCTTGCCTGTTTCTCTCTGCTGTCTCTGCAAGGACATTGGGCAATAGAGGGAGGTTATGTACTTAACCCTAGTTGGTTATGGTTGTGTGAAACCAATCCTACTCTCAAGTGAGTAAGAAGCTTCATTTTATGCTGCATTTGAACAAAGAAAATCACTAATAGTGTCCCAGTATTTATTAATAGTTTCCCCCACTGCAAATTCTCTCAGAACTTACTGCATTGCCTCCAAAGATGTTTCTGCATCTCTGGGCAGACACAAGCCAAATAATTTTAATCAGGATAATTATTTCAGTCTTATGAGTGATGTAATTCCAGCAAAAATTAGCTTACCACAGGATAGCAAACTCTCAGTAAAGCACAGTAAGTAGCTGTAAGCACATCCCCTACTGTCACGACTTAGGTAACTAATTTACAGCCACAAAACAGACCTGTCTGTACCAGTCATGGATTGGAGTGTAGATATGCTCTAAATCAGTAAGCCTTTTTATCTCTGATTATGACTGATATATATGAAAGACTGGTATATTTTCTATACAATGCATCTGACACATCTACTAAAACAAAGGCTGCTTAAATTAATTGTCCTATTTTTTGCAAATAAAAGGCTGCCAATGTATTTATTGGGTAACATTTGTTTCCAATGGTAGCAATCAGAAGGTCAGAAGAAGTTCAAAATTACATGATGGAGTTTTTTGTTTGTAAGAGATGGGATTTTTATATTAATGCCATATTTAAAATGTATTTATAAAACATTTGAGCTTTGACTATTATAGTTCAGATCTGTGCAGTTTTATAACAGAGACATTTGCAAATTTACAGTTAAAATTATTTTGTCAGGAACCAAGCAGAGATGCATTTTAAAAGGAAAACTTTGGATAATTACATCATGATGGATCTTTTGAGTCCTGTTTATTTTTACTCTCAAGGATATTAAATCAATACAAATCTCAGAACTGACTCTATTCACTATCTAAATGACATCTGTGATAAGGTTTGGATTTTTTTCTCATTTATGTGAACAGTATATGTAGATGTAGCATTGAAGTTGACAGACTGTTTAAGCAGAGTTGCAAAGTTAATGGTATGGTTTACATCATGTGTAAAATGGGAATTGCAATATATATCTTTGTAATATTACAGGTGAAAAGTAATCATTTGTTACAACTGTAGTAAGGTCTTCCTGTTCTTTTTCTCCCATCACCACTGTAATTCAAAAATCTGCTAGCTATCTGCTTCTGATAGTTATTATTGTACTGACTTTTAGAGGATTTACACTGCAATTAAAAGACTGAAATACAGATGGTCTGCACTGTGGAGTGTGATGCCTTTTGATGGTGTTTCTAGAACTTCCATGCAATTTTGTGTTAAGAGCTGCTCATAGTAGTACAATTTTGGGTCTCATCCAGATCATACTTACAGTGTTTGAAACTCCATTAGAATCTGAGGGTTTGTTTTCGTCACTGTTGGTTTTGAACATTTTTGGACAAAATGCATTTTAGATTGAGAAAATGTCACAAAACATGACATTTAAATTAAATAACTRCAGAAAATATCTACAATTGAACTCTGTTATTGCTAATGATCTCCCTGTAGGGATTGGAATGGATTTAATTAAGAATCAGAACTATATTGGTGGGAATACAGTAATTGCTCCCACATTTTCACTGATTTTGATATCATAGGTAAGAAGGTAAATCTCCTGAACTGTGGAAAAAGTAGGGAGAAAAGAAAGAAAACAGGAAATGTAGTTTTTGTCTTTTAGAAGTGCCAGACAGGGTGAATAATACAGGATATCCTGTATATATAGTGAAGTCAAATGTGAAAAGCATACAGGGCACACTCTTTTTGGTATTGTCATGGCAACTGTACTTTTCCAATATATAGTAGCTTAAATTTCCAGAGACTGGGGGAAACAATATCTGCAATCTGGACCTATTGCCTGCACTATTGGTAAAACACATGAGGTTTGGTGGGCATGTGCACACTGTGCACCAGGACTTTTCTCTCCTGCATGGTTCCAGATTTCACCTTGCTACTTCRCATTTCACAAAGTGACATCTAGAAGAAGTTACATGCTTTTGGGATGCTTTCAAGAAAAGAAAAACAAACCCTTTGAGGCTCAGCAAAGCTCAGTGACCCAGTCTATACCTCACCGTTGAGCAAAAGCCACTGGATATTTTTGGGAGAAATTTCAGTCACTACTATAGCTATCTCTACTTGCTCATTGCAAAGCACAGTGCCCCAGGACCCTGTTCCTCCTGCACTCACAGGGACGGACTGCACTGAGCATTTTGATCTTCTGTGTGCTGAACTTCCAGTGGTAGCAGCAGAACTAAGTGTGTAATAACTGAAAAGTATTTACATGTCAGTGTATCATACACTGGAACAGTATCAAAGTGGAGGTTATTACAGAAGTGAATGTTTTGGGGACAAAAGACACACACATCTATACTAAACCCAGGCCTCATTAGTGACGCTCACTGCAAAACTACCCTTTAAAGTATGGAATGCTCCTGAATGTACCTCATTATTAAAACTCTGGTAAGTGTCTTTTCCTCTCAGTCAGTTTGTTTATTCATCCTTGATTCCAAGGATTTTCTCAATTTTCTAGTAAGTATAATATATTTCCTATCCAGATGCCACATGGGATTACTAGACAATTTACTTATCCGGACAAAATAAATGTCTTTCCTTTGAAGCCTGGAGTAACTCAGATCCTTCTCTGCTCTCTACCGGAGAATGAAAAGTGTTTGAAAAAAAAGAAGCAAAATCTGCCACAGTGACACACTATCATATTCTGTTGGAGGATCCTCAGTATTTCTTGACAGAATGAGTAAGCTGAGGCTAGAATCACAGTGCATTAACCGCTCCTGTCTCACTCCTCCTATACTCCCAGTTTCTTGGAGAATTTTTAGACCAATTTGAACAGGCTAAGACGACAATCCTGGAATTGCAGCAGCTCTTTGGGCTGTTTCCATACAGTGTCTTATCTGAAGTTGGCAGTGACTCTGTAATAGTGACTCCCTAAAAGTTAAAGCACTTTTTCAGCTTTGCCTCTCACCTTTTACTTTGATTTTCTGCAGAAAACATTGGCCTCTTTAGTTTACTGTTGTTAGGTGGAGTGAGTTGAATATACTAAGCAACCAAGGATCTTGAGTTTAGGAATGTTTTCAGAATAACTATAAAATATTAAATTTACGTTATCCACAATATGTTGGAGGTCAGTTTGCCCTCAAAACATGATGTCTGACAATTGTGCTTTCTTAGTGTGGGTTAGAAAAAGAATATAGTAGACTTAGGAAAATATCATAATTTAAGAAGTGACACATTTCAACAAAGACATAAAACTGTAGGCAGTACAGAAAAGAAGCAAAACCTTATGAAACCATTACTTCATTAGGACAAATATTTTATGTTTTTTAAAAGACTCCTTATTAAAAAGGGTGAGCTCTAGGATATTCATGCTCGCGTGAAATCATAAATCTGTCATTTGAGAACAAGAAGTGCTTCTTTCTGTGGATAAATTGATTTTTATTACAGCTTCATCAAATTCTTTGAAAACAGTTAGTCTGAGGGTATTGCTAAGAATTGGGTCACGATTATTTTTAATACACTCTCATCTTACAAATATAATGGTCAAACCAGCCTGGAAAGTCAATCACATACAGTAAGTACACGGTCTGTGAGGCATTAAAAAGAAGCTGAACTAGGACTCATTTGTTTACTATCAGGAAGGGGTTCTTGAGGRACCCCTTGTAAAAATACCTATTTTCTACATTGTTTAGTTTCTCTGCTCTTTCTTTAGTATGTATTCCCTTTGCCCTCAAATGCCTGGAGTAATATACATCTGACGCTGCCTCCCCACGTCCTGGCAGTCAGGGGATACCAGCTGGCCCAGAAAGGGCTCAGACTTTAACCTGCCCGCAGATACCTCCAGGGTTTATTTTCCCCAGGAAAAGGAGGGAGCTGGTAGAGATCTGTACCCCACTGGGAAACCAAAGCTTTTCTATCAGGCAGAGGGGAAGCAGGGAAGTTCTGCTTAACTCAGGAAAACTGTGAAGTTGTACTCCCTATTATTCTTTTTGCATTTAAACAGAGAATTTTTGTATTGTGCATGAGGGAGAAAGATACAGGGAAGGAGTGGAGAAAGGTTACATTTTCATCACGTTTTCTGGGTCTCTCAATTCATTTAGCCTTATCTGTGTCTTTTAGATTGCAAGCTCTTAGGTGGCATGACTGTTTTTATGTGTGTCTTTAACTGGGGTACAACAGATAACTGGTTACAAATTGTTTGAGTTTCCCAAGGAAACAGTTTTTTGTTTTCACATGAATGCTCAGAAAATAAAACTTCTTGCAAAAAAATGTTAGTTTCATGGAAATTCCTCATGAATAAAACTTAGGGAAAAACAGTTCAAATATGTATTTCTCAGTTCCAAATTCCTTTGATTTTTAAGGCACAGTAAACTTTCAATTAAACTTTATATTTTGGTTTATAAAATCCTGAAATAATCCAAATTGAAAAAAAAACCCCAAAATAAAAACCCTTGCTCCAAAATATTTTGTTATTTTTATTGTTTTGCAACCATTCTGATGTTTTGAACAGATCCAGCAAAATAATTTTACAGGCAACCTTGCTAAAAAATTATTAATTTCCCCTTTGCTATAAATTTTGAGGATGCCGAAATTCTTCAAAATAATTGTTTGATTTTAATTTTTTTAAATTTAGTCTTGAGGAAAAATAAAATCTGCTTTTCATAAATAATTTTACTGCTAAAGTATTCAAGTTGGATTACAATCACTGGTTCTATTGGTTTCAAATTATTTTATCTACCTTGAGTTTCTTTGTAAAAAAGTGGTCATTTAAGGCCAACAGATTTGCTACACAAACTACTCAACTATTTATGCTTCATCTATGTTGGTCTCTATAAGCCACCTATACATTTTCACTTACACCTGTTTGGGACAAAAATTTCCCTTTTACAGAAAATTATTTTTGGCACAGGGAGGAGAGTTGAAAAAAGCTGGAAGGATAAAGGTAAGGCATATGCTTTTAAAGGTGAAAGAGAATAATGCAGAATAAGTAATAGTGAAAGAGGCCAACACAAGTCTTTGGAATCAGTCCTTCATTTTCACTCTATTGAGGAATTCTCAGGTGTTTTTCTGCCACCTGATAGATTGAGGGACAGAAAAAAGGAACATGATGAAACAGTGGCTGATGGGAGACTAGAGGCAGGTAAAGAAAATTTTGGATAACATTAGTTAGCTAAATAAGAGAAAGTTACAATAATCAGTAAGAAAATTATTTCTTTATTGATTTGGAAATAAGGATAGAGAAGGACCATAGCAGCATACATTATATTCATATAACAAGGTCACCTCTTTGGAACCAGAGTCATGGAACCAGCATATGCAGAGATCCAAATGTACCATTTGTAGAGTATATATGTGCTGGTTGCAATTTTAGGAATGGCAGTGATTGATTCATTCCAGGAACAAGCAAGCATGCCTGCTGTTGAATTGCCAACACCGTTACAAGCCAGTGTCTCTGTGTTGCTTGGACATCTCCAGTCCCAGCACTGCCTTTGTTAGATACCAGACAGCTTTTCAGAACTGCCTGAAGCCCCTCAGGATGCAGCTTGGCTCTCTGCTAGCCTTTTTGAGAGAGGCTAATTTATATTTATTTGTAAACCTGTATCATTCTAAATTTTTTTAAGTGTCCATGAGTTGTAGTCCAGATTAAGAGCATCTTTACTGCTTATTTCTCGATCAAAACTATCTGAATATACTCTTTTTTGGCATGGATTTACAAAGTGATTACCTAAAGGGGAAGTGCTTTGTTTTTTTTTACCATTCATGTAATTTTCCAAATTAAGTATTTCCATTCTCATCCTTTGAGGCTCTCAGTCAGGTTTTAATTTTCACAGCATGAAGATGTGATGAGTAATGAGCAGTTATTCAGATTTGCTGGTCATAGCCTGAGATTAATTACAGAACACAGTTTTGTAATAATGACTTTGCCAAAATCCATCAAACATTGATCCTTTTCTGTATCAGCAAGTATGCAAATGAAAATGATTATGGAGAGGTTGAACTGAAGAATACTTAGAACCTGTTGCATTTCATCCACCTCAATGGATAGGCAAAATGTTGTAATGGTGAGTTCACCCTTTATTTACTGTATAAAAACACAGTTGGTGACAGTGTTTTTTATAACTCTAAAAATTACACTTAATAAATATGAGAAGAGACAGATTTTCTTGATTACACAAACCTAAATATTTATTCAAGATTTCATGAGAAGTTTGTCTTAATTTAAACAGAGCCAGGGCTGCTGAATGGGTGCCATTTTTTTGATGTGGACACAAAACAAGTTTTAGTAATATCCACACTCATTTAACCAGTAAATGTTTTCTACTAAGGCTTTGCTTCGGCATGGTTTGCCTACTGCAATCAAAATGAAACTGAAGTCAGCTTTCCATAGATCATATTTAAGGGTTTTATCCTTCATTGCATGAAGGATTGCTGGCTTTAATTAAAAAAATCAGAAGAGGCATGTAAATATTGCTGCTGTAGTTCAGAGAAATGCAGCATTACTTGTATTTTCCCTTTTGGTATTGATGTATGTAGAAGCTGGAGACACTAACACATTGTGGATATTGCTGCTGAGAAGGGGAAAGGAAAAAGATAGGCTTGAAACACAGCCTGCGAGATGGCACAAAGCCAGTGCACTGAAAAATGGCAAACGTCACATTTAACAGCTGGACACAGAAATATTTCTCTTTAATTTGGAAGGAGAAAATTTTCTTCACAGCAGGGCACTCTCAAAAGAGTACAACATCAAAGAGGGTGGGTCTCCCCAGTCAAACATCATCTGGCTCCAGTGTTGGAGCAAAATGAATGAACTGTCAGGACTTTTTTCCAGTGTGTATGTTTTTGCCAAGTGAAAAGTAAAAGGTTTAGTGGCTTGTTCTGATCACAGACCAAATCCTGATAATGGAAAGCTGATTCCCTAAAGTCTACCTCTGATCAGCTGACAGGCAATGTCTGAAGAAGACCCCATATTGATTGATGGTCTACTTTGTATTGATGGCCCCTGCCACCCTTAGAGATAAGTGAGATAGGCCAAATGCTTGACAGCTCTGGAGGGCTCCTGTGATTGTATCTCAAGCAATGTTCTAATCTATTGTTATAATCCTCATAGAAACAAACGCACTTCTAAAGAAACTTAGCATGATACTTACCAACACCAGACCTGCACTTGGGAATGAAAAAACCCTTTTCACATTTTCCACTAAGACGTCCACTAGCAACATCAGCACTACTCTTTACTGCACTCCTTTTGTTTGCCTCTTTACTCTGACTTCAGCCCCAAAGAGGCTGCAGACTAGCCATTCCTGTACTATTTTTTTCTAACAATCCTACAGTTTAACAAATTTGAAGGAATAATAGACTCTAGGAATTTTTTGATATGAAAACATGGCAACACAGTTTGTACAGCCATTACTCATTTGTTTTATGAGGAATCTCAGGCACAGTTTATCATATACTTTATTACTTGACCTTTTAATCATCATCTGGGGAACTTGACATTCCAGACATTCCAAAATATTCCAAACTAAAAATATCACTGTGCCTCATTATTTAAAACTCACAAAGGAATTAAGTATATTTTCTAAGATATGCAATTTTTACTGAAATTCCTCATTTATGGCATGCCTTAATGTGAAGTTTAGAAAAGGATTGAAAGAATTATCTGCAGAGCCTGTATTGTCGTAGTAAATGTGTGTTCTGCTGTGATAGATGTTCTACACATACACTGTAAACACAGTCCCTATCCATATTTACTTACAAACTCAGAGTGAAGATAAGCAAATGGTGCAGAAAAAATGTTATCAAACTCCCTGTTTTCTACAGCYACAGGATCAAGACTTTAAGTACTTGCTGTAAGCCATGTGACAAACCATTTTCAGGACAGGAGCTAAGCCCAGGCATTTGCAGASCAATACAAGTGCCTGAATGGACGTGTTTAGTGGAATTTTAAATCCTGGAAAGTATCTAAGACATACAGACAGGGCTGACAAGTAATGCTCAGAACTTTAGGATAAGTACTTGTCTTCTGGAGCAGTCACTGGAACTTTAGTGGAATACTTGAACTCACCAGAAACGCTAGTTTACACATCTGAACTTAATTTTACACATCTGAATATAACTATAGAGTATTTCCCTAGTCCAGGAGCAAACCCTTATCAGTGATCACAACCATTACATCAGGCAGCAATACATGTTTAGAACAAACTAATGCTCTTGACATTTCTTGAAGAGGAGGCTACTTGTGGACAGGCTTTCTTTTCAGAGAGTATTTTCACATGCAATGCATTTCTGCATGATGGCTGGGATTTTTTATCTAAGGTTGGAGGAGACCACTGGAGTCACATAGTCCAACCTCCCTGTTCAAGGAGGGCTTCTTAGAGCATGCTACCCAGGATTGTGGGCAGACAGCTTTTGAATATCTCCTTAGAAGGACATTCTGCAACCTCTTGGTTCTTCTAATTACCCTAATGGTCATGGTAAAATTGCTCATGATAAAATTTTTCTTCCTATTCATGTAGAACTTCCTGTRCATCAGTTTCTGACCATTGCCACTTGTCTTTTTGCTTGGCACCACAAAGAAGATTGACTCCATCCTCTTGACACCCTCTCTGCAGATCCCTTAGAATCTCAAGCACTTCTGTGCTTGAGAAGTTCCTTTATAATCTAGTCCTTAAAATGCTTAAAGGAACATGGTGTTGGAGCTTTCAAAAATCCTAACGGTAAAGAAAATATTGAAAAGCCCCACGTGCTGCTAACTGATACCAAAGTCAATTACAGAATGATAATTGTGCCGTATGTTCCATGCACTGTATTTCCGTATTTCTGAAAATATCCCTAAGCACTGAGTCTGAGATCTGCTACCTCTCTAGAAGTACAGATTCATGCACAAACTATGAAAACACAGTTTAGAACAGTGTTTTGAAAAAGTGCTTTACAGAAATTATAGGAATGAGGGACCAAAAGCTGTGCCATTTTTGGGCCATCATCTTCCTCTTACAAGCAAGGTAAGCATTGAATTTGAAGAACAGACTCTCCATATTTTTGTTCTTTCTTATGTGTAAGAATCAGGACAAATGAGAATGATTTTCATTTATGAGTTTCTTTTGGTCCAGAGTGATTTGTCTGAGGATGACTCTGAGTCACCCCAGGAGTGTATACATGCACACTTGTTTCAGCTGCGTTGTCTAGCTTGATGTTGAATGATTAAATCTGCTAAAATCATTCTGGGATATTTGGTTGTGTAAAGGAATGAAAAAGAAAATGAAACAAACCCTTTTTAATTTCATTTTTCAATGTCTAATGGTTTTGAGAACCTCCAAGAAAACAACCAGTTCTGCCATTACCTTGCAAAGGAAACAGTGCTCTGTTTCCAGAGGCACTGGGTGCAAGAAAGAATCGCTATAACTGTACTGATTATCTGGCTCCCAGTATAATTTTAGGAGCTTCATTTCTGAGTAAGTTCATTGATTCTTTCCAGTCAAGTCAGAGTTTTCAGTATTGGGCTCTTACTTGTAACTCCTTCCCTGTTATATTTACCAGGATTTGCATTTACCAGTCAACAGGTGTGAGAGTCTTTCTGGGTTATCTCAGCTTTGATCATTTGTCTCTTCTCTCTGTTCTTAAACATCTTTTCATTTTTAGTCTAGTTTCTTTCTCAGTCTTTCTGAAGAGTGACCAGAGAGCATAGATTGGTAACATTTTTCTCTTCATGCTCCATGTCCCACATAGAAAAGACTGGAGAAAATCACATCAATCTGTTGCCCCCACGGTCTTCTGGTACCAGGGCTGCACAGGAGGGCAGGGTAGTGAGCAGAGAAATAACAATGTTAAACAAAAATGTCTCCATTGCAGAATTACTTGTGCCCTGGAGCACCACAACTTTCTTTGTCCTATCACTGGACCTATCAGGAGAGTGCAAAATCATACTCAGGGAAGGCCTGTGATGTCAGTGGATACTACAAGAGCACTGGTATTTTACAGATCTGTTTACATGTGTTCACGTTTCCAGCTTTATGCATGGAGTTTTTTTCTGCTATGTGTCTTTCTCTCATTTCTCTGGTGTTGAGTAACACTGCTGCATTACATGAAATTCTTTCCTATTCCAGGACCTCCGCGGGCTAATGTCAAAACAAGCCACAGAGACTTGACTTAAAAAAAGTAATTTTATGAAGTCCACATAATCAGCAGGGCATTGCTTTCATGACACTTTCTGGAATAAGGCCCCAATCCTCCAACTGCTTACACAGATGCTTGATTTCACACATGAGTAGTCCCATTGAGATCAATGGGACTACAACATGTGCAGAAGTGTTTGCTGGACTGAGGTCTAAGTGAGAGATGAAGCCTTTCACCTAGCACAGACAGTTCAAACCAATGTTTATAGTTTCATATGCCATAATCCTTTGAGAAACATTAAAACTAAATAGCTTTTAATATTATTTGGCAAGTATTCTCTTTTATAAAATTTGCTAGATGATGCCTGCTAGATTAAAGAGAAAAACAGTGCGTAGATATTATAAGATGTACGCTCTGTATCAGATATGGTTAATTTTAGAAAATTGTTCTGCATTGCGTGAACAGCCAAAGAAGACGATTGGCTGTCAGGATATATTTCTGTGCTTTTTCATAGAGGGGTTGCATCCAGTTGGACAAAAATTTTCCTTTGACTTTAACTAGTGAGGCCTCCTGAGATTTCCTCCTTGCTCATTTATTTCAGATTTCTATTTTGTCAATTGCTTTGGAAAACTTGATGATAATTCTAGAGTATAAACAAATTGGATGTAATACAAACACTTCAACAAAGAAAAATCATATTTTGAATGGATTTGCATTTTCTACATGGCAAGGAGATACCGTCAATTGTTATTATGAAAATAGAAGCACTTCAAAACAAGTAACTAGCTATTGGCATGGATTTATTTCATAGATGTAAAGATCACAGTAACTGGCTTTCATTTTCTACATAATAATAAACCAAAGCATTCTTATGTCCTCCTAAGACAACAAGCTTGAATGTTATCTGAAACATATTTGTATTTCTGATTCTGCTATCTGCCTATAAATAATCTGAAGATATACTTTAACTGGTAAAGCAAATCAATTAGTCTTATCAAGAAGAAGTGAAATGTATGAGAAGTATTTATAACTAATGTCTTTCTGAAATAATGACCATGCAATTGAACAGGGAGTCTGTCCAAACATTTCCACTTATAGCAGAATGAGGTTGATGACATGCACACTACTATTGTTGCATACCAGTTTTACATGTATAGTTGATTATTACAGATACAATAATATTTATTAGGCATCAAAACTGGATTTATCAGAATATGATGGATATTGTCCTTATCTAGGCTGTTCAGCCTGCTCGCTGCATAGGTAATCTAAAAGAYAGCACATAATTTACAATATATTTCAATGTTTGAGATGTGGTTTTTGCAAAGGATGTGATTATATAATATTACTATTGTCATAAATCAACATCAGTTTTTCTTTTTATTAAACAGTTTGGAGAGTTTTCCATGAATTTTAGTTTGTGTCTGAGCTGCATTATATTTCATTTTTCTTTTATACAGTGGGACTAAAGAGTTCTTAGAAAGCTTGCTGAATACCCTTACTTGGTTATCAAGTTAGTGAAAGAAGTGAGAAAGAAGTTATGGTTATGTGCATGATTGTTTCATTCAATGTGTAACACGGAGAAGACACACACTTAGAAGGGCCTTCCTGTCCTAAAGCAGATGTCCAGCACCTAATATTAAGGCATTAAAAGTCTAAAAGCATTCATTCTCTGAGCACTTGTTGCTATCAATATGAACCCAGCTGTATTTTGATTTTCAGCCTAAACTATGCCCCTTAAATGTAATATTTTCAATGAATTGTTAGTATCTTCTCTCTTTCAGTTCATGCAGCATCTTCTAAATGTTTCCAACTTTCTAGATAATGAGGTCCTTTGGCAGTGTGCTGATTTCAAAGCCAGCTGCTAGGCACCAACGCACTACACAAAATCCAATCTAAATGAGTAAGTTATCAAGTCATGCATACAATTTAGTTTGCTTTCAGTTTGACATGATTAGAAGCTCTAACAAATAAATAATGTATACATGTCATAATAAACTCTGGAGTTCACTGTCATTTTGCTTGACAATGACTGCCTTAAGCAAGTCAAATCACTGAATTTTACTGATCACTTATCTGAGTTTCAGGGCTTTTCAGGAAAGACGCAGCTATTTCTTCAGCTGTATGGGAGGGGTAACCATCCTTGTAATTTGTTCTGTTGGCTGTAGAGCTGTCTTCTACCAGTAAAGCCACTTTACACTCTTCCCCCCTCTAAGAGAGCATACGTGTATTCAACTTTACTTACAGTACTAGTTCATTGCAGACAATGAGTAAAGTGCTGCAGAGTGAATTTAAAAAAAAGAGTTCAATGAAGATATGGCAGTTTCCTTCAAAAGGAGATGATGTTGATGGCAGGATTGAGTGTTTATGGGTAGGAACTAAGAGGAAGGACAATATAGCAGATATTCTGGTGGCAGTCTGTTTTAGACCATCCAGCCAAGATGAAGAGGAAGGTGATATTCTATAAACAGCTGGGAGAAGTCTCATGATTGCCATCCCTTGTTCTCCTGGGAGACCTCAATTTAGCCAGTGTTTGTGAAAATGGAACAGTGTAGAGCGGAAAAAAATCCAGGATGATTGTGGAGTGTGTGGAAGAGAACTTCCCGACACAGATGGTGAGGGAGTCAGCTATGGAATGTGCCATGCTGTTTGTGAACACATAAAGACTTACAGGTTATGTGGTGGTCAGAGGCTGTCATGAGCACAATGATCACAAAATGATTGAATTTTCAAATCTCAGAGATGTAAGGAGGAAGATCAGCAGAACTGCCATCTTGGACTTCCTGAGGGCAGACTCTGGTCTGTTTAGGGGACTGGATGACAGAGTCCCTTGGGAGGAACTCTTGAAAGGCAAGGAGTCCAGGAAGGTTGGATGTGCTTTAAGAAGGAAATCTTAAAGGAACAGGGGCGGGCTGTCCACATATGCTAAAAGATGAATTGGTGGGGGAAGAAGATTGGCCTAGTCAGAGAACTTTGGCTGGAAGTTCAGGGAAAAACGAGAGTTTGTGACCTTTGGAAGAAAGAGGCAGGAAGCTTCAGAGGTTGTCATGAAACTATGCAGGGAGACAATTAGAAGGGCCAAAGCCCAAGTAGAACTTACCTGCTGTAAAAGAAAATAAGAAAGGTTTCTATAAAGTGTAGCAACTTAAGGAGAAGCAAGTAGAATCCCTTTGGTGGATACGTGAGGAAACAGTGACAAAAGATGAGGAAAAAGCTGAAGTACCTTCTTTGCCCCAGTCTTTCATAGTAAGACCAGTTCTTCTCTGAATAATCAAACCTCTGAGCTGTAAGACAGGCGTGGGAAGCCAAATAAAGCCCTGTAATAGAGAGAAAAATTGTAAGAGATCTGCTCCATTTGGATATACACAAGTCTGTGAGGAGAGATGGGATAGACACAAGTCTTGGGGAACTGGAGGAAGGGCTCACTAAGCTATTTTCAATCATTTATAAGTGGCCATGGCTCATCAGGGAGGTTTCAGTTGACCAGAGGTCAGCAGACATAAAGCAAAGTTACAAGAGGGTCAGGAAGGAGGATTCAGGGAACAACAGACCTGTAAGCATGGTCTTGGTGCCAGGGGAGGTCATGGAGCAAATAATCTTGAGTGCCATCATGCAGACAACCTGGACTGAGCACAGTCAGCATGGGTTTACAAAAGGCAGGTCCTGCTTGAATGACCTGGTCTTCTTCTGTGAAAGTGTGACAAACTTCACAGATGAGGGAGAGGCTGTGGGTATTATCTACCTGTTCTTCGGTGAATCCTTGACACCATTTCCCACAGGATTCTGCTGGAAAAATTGGATGCTGATGGCCTGTAATCTTCAAGTAAAAAACAGAAGCTGGCCATGTCCAGAGAACAGAGATGAGTGGTGCTAAATCAGCTCGTGGCCAGTCACAAGTGCTGTTACCTAGGGCTCAGTGGTGGGGAACAGCCCTGTTCAATATCTTTATCCGTGATATGGATGTGGGGATCAAGTATATCCTTTGCCAGTCTGCAGATGACACTAATTTACACAGTAGTGTTGATCTGCTGGAGGGTGGTGGATGGGCTCTGTAGAGGGATATGGACAGACTGGATTGATGGGCTGAGGCCAAGTCTGTGAGGTCAAACAAGGGCAAATACCAGGTCCTGCACTTTGGTCACAACAACCCTACATAATGGTACAGGCTGTGGGAAGAGAGACTGGAAAGATGTCCTGGTGGAAAAGGACCTGGTAGTGCTGGTTGACAGTAGCTGAACATGAGCCAGCTGTGCCCACATGGCCAAGAAAGCCAATGGCATCCTGGCCTGTGTCTGTCGCAGTGTGCCCAGCAGGAGCAGGGCAGGGATTGTCCCCCTCTACTGGGAACAGGTGACACCACACAAGTCCTGTGTCCAGTTCAGGGTCCCTTACTACAAAAGAGACATTGAGGTGCTGCAGAGAAGGGCAATGGAGAAAGGTAAGGGTCTGGAGCACAAGTCCTGTGAAGAGCAGCTGAGGGAGCTGGGGCTGTTTAGTCTGGAGAAAAGGAGGATTGGGGGGACCTTACTGCTCTCTACAGCTGCCTGAAAGGAGGCTCTAGGAGTGCGTGAGCTGGGGTCGTCTACCAAGCAACAAGCAACAGGAAAAGAGTAAAAAACCTCCAGCTGTGCCAGAGGAGGTTTAACTTGGATGTTAGGGTAAAGTTCTTCACTAAGAGGGTTGTCAAGCACTGGAACGGGCTGTTCAGGGAAGTGATAGAGTCACCTTCCCTGGAGGTATTTTAAAGAAGTATTGCTGTGGCATTTAGGGACTTAATGTAGGGACTTCAACCCTGTTTGGCTTGGCTGTGCTGGGTTAAGAGTTGGATTCAATCATTTTAAAAGTCTTCTTGCAATCTAAGCAGTTCTATGGTTCTATAATTGCACACCTTTTACAGACTGTCAGCTTAATAGCCAGGCTTGTAACCATTATCCTTTTTGGCATTGTTTTCAACTTCTGTTCAGGTTAGACACCTTTAGAAAATGTATTGTTTTTACATCAAAAGCAGGGTCTCACAACAGTGAGATTTGCCTAATATAGAGCTTATTGAGTTCTGATGTCCAAGTTAGCAAATAAGAAACTTCCAGTGTAGCTGTGGCCTGTAGGCTCATACAATGTTACAGAAAAGATGTAACTTATATGGATACTACCACATCTAACACGTCTGGTTACGAATTTTTTTTACCATATTACCAGTAGTTTTGGGTGCATATTTGCTACCTTTGCATTGAAGGCAAGAGTAAATCTTCTTTAGAGAGGAGAAGACTCATAGTAAATGATTTGAAAATCCTATGATTTAATGCATGTGATATCAATAAGAATAGCAGTGAACAGCAAAATGCAAGAGTCTCTACAATGGTTAGAATTAACTCTTGCATATTTTGTGCCTTTCTTCACATTTCTTTTGATATCCTGCAACATAAAAAATATTCTAATAGCTACTTTTACAATATGATTGTGTCTCCAAAGAAACATTTTACTCTCAGGATCACTCCATTCCCTGACTGCCTGAAGTGAAAATCAGCAGCCAAATAATTATCTGCTAATACCTTTCTTACCTGACTAAATGGAAAAATAAAATGCAAGAATTTCTAAAGATGTAATAGCAGGCCATGGAAAGAGAACAGGGGAAGGAAACAGATAGGGAGGGAAGAATTTCAAAAAACTATTTTTGCGCTTGCTGTCGCTTCTGTGAAATAGTTTTTAATTGCTTCATAACTTGGCTTTCTGTGCAGCTGTGCTGCTACATTTGAACTTTTTAATCTAAAATTTTGTGGCATCTATACTAGAAACTGGGGCAACAGTTTTAGCCCTAGAATTAGATTTGCCCAATGATCCAAGTAAGCAATACTGATTCTGTCAGTACTGATGTTATTGAAGGTTCTCAGAAATCTCTTTAGCACCCACCTTGTCTTTTATTACTGCTTAGATCTTAGATGGTTCATGTTGATATTACTTCTGTTATTTATGTTATGTCTGTTCAGAGATTTTAGAGCATCACTTTTATGGCATGCAGTGTGCTTTTGAAGTTATGTTATTACTGCCATTGTGTGTTGCTCTTACAATTGTCATTAAAGTATCTATATCCTCTAAATAATTATCCTCAACCAATCCAGCCATTGAAAGAGGAACCTGCCCTCTATTTATGTCTCAATTACTTAATAAAGGGGTGTTTGCAAGGAAGAAAACAGAAAATACTGAAAAGAGAAGACTTGTATTCTGATGACTATGCTTTGGACTTACTTTCTTGCAAGTAAGAAGCAGTTTCTGTTGTATCCTGAAGTCAAAGGATGAAATTCATAAAGGAGAAGTATGTATCACATTCAGAGTCTCTTGATCTGCAACATACCAGTAAAATATCTGTAAACAGTCAAGAATCTATTAAGAAGATAATTAACTATAAGGCAACTACTAAGGGGGSACCATAATGCAAATCAGATGAGGTGAATGCAGACCTCTTTTATCAGATTCCAGTCTTTTCCACAATCTGGTTCATTCCATTACAAAACAAACAAAAACCACAACAAAACCCAAACCCTTAATATCCAGCAAAACCAAGAGTTATCAGGGTCCAGTATGAAGCTTAGGTAACATTTCCAAGTGCAATCAAAGTAGAAAAATGAAATAACTAACTGTGTTTCCACTACTTGGATCAGTGACTATGTGAGATACAGAAAAAATAAATGCAAAGTCTGAAGGGACTTGGAGAAATGGTATTTTATTTTGCCATGAGGCTATTGCAATGTGTGAGAAATTTATGCCAGTGCAGAGGGATGCAATGATCAGGTGAGGTAGTCAAAGGCTTCCAGTAACATCAGTTTATCACAGGTTTCTTCAGTATTTTCTGTAATAGAAACTATGGCTGTTTAAGGATGTATGCATGTGTAATAGACATGTGGGTAAGTATGTATATCCGTTGTTTAATGTAGTGCCTGTGTTCACAGCTTGGGCTACAAGTCTGTTTTTTCTTTGTTATGGCAGATTATGGTTTGCTCCCTCATGAGGGTTTCTTCAGGCAATTATTTCTTCACTGGTTTCCTGAATTATATAACTGTAAAATGAATAAGAACTCCTGCATAACAGTGACATGAAAAATAATAACCATATCTGAGTTCTGGGGTTTTTTTCCCAGATTTTAACCTGTGTTGTGCAACTTGACAAATAGATTCAACACAATATTTTTATTTACCTTCCAAGCCTAGGGCTTCTTCCTCTTTTCAGATGGGCTTACAATCCTGTAAGAACAGGGCTAAGAATGCTGTTGGATAGATTATGACTTTGCAGCAATGTCAGTAATATCCCAATATGCCCAAAGAGGGCATAGTGTCACTTGATGCCTCAGTACTTGCAGAATAAAGTATTTGAAAATACTTAGTCTTACAGCACAGTCCTTCCAATTCCAGACCAAGGCTCGGGAAAGACCCAGTCCTATGTTTTCATGACAGATTTTAATTTTTCATATAATTTAATGACTGTCAATTTATACAAAGCTCTGGATAGAGCCCTGTGTGCTAAGACATGAGCTTCCCAACAGATTATGGCAGACCTCTTTGTCTTTCCTGTTTCATATCATCTGGGAATTAGGAAGTTATCATCTCTTTATTTATGAGAATTGTTTTACATCCTGTTAAGACATATATTGTTATGTGAATAAGCAGCGCGTAAATGGATAGGTAATATACACTGCTGAGAATGTTTGCATAGATATTGCTAAAATGGTTTCAGCCAAGTACTGTTAGTCATTAATTTTTCCTTCTCTTCCTTTTTATACGCTGATGTCCTGTAGAACTTTTCCAATTTCTTCACAGATTTTTGTAGTTTAGCATATTTTGCTCACATATTCAGCATACATTAAGATATTTACTTAAGAATAGGTCCTTGCTGATAACCAGCATGTTAGCATTTATACAAAAATCAACTTAATCACTGAGATTAAAGTATTTTTTTACTTCTGAGGACTCCTGATGTGTGTTGAGGTAGCATCTTGCTTATCCAACACAGGAGTATCTGGCTAGGTTCCACCTGATCCTTGTCACAGACACTCAGGAAAAAAGGGTAAGAATCTCCATAGGTACTCGATTTCTGTGTCTCTCCTGCTCTTGCAATGGACATATTCCTCCTGATTACTCACAGTGCCTCTTGGCCAAAAGTAAAAGCAAGGCTGGTTCCTGAATTTGAGACTCGCCTTTGGTGGAGGGAAAAAACTAGGTTTTGATTCCAATGTACATTTTTGTGTGAAGTATAGGAAACCCTCTTTTAAAAAACCATAAGTATCAAATATAGTCACACAATTTCTGAGATTATTCTCTTGATATTGAAATAGATATTCAAGATTGTTAATCTGTATATACTAGAAATGTTTAATTCAATGTAATAAATGTGCTTCCTCTTTAGTTAACAGAATTAATACTTTCAAGAAGACATCAATTTAGGCTCATACAATTTCAAAAGGAATAACATTTTTGGGGGAAGGATGTTAAAGCAAATGGTGTTCATAGGGGAGCAAACGGCATGAAAATGAGATTTACTTCAGAAAGGCTCCTAATTGTTCAGATGTATTTTTGAGGTTTGCCAAAGCAATTGTGTAACGAGTAAAAACCTTGTGAGATCACATGCTTTTAGTAGGATTAGACCTATCTAGATAACATTTTTAAGCAGTCAGGGGGTAGGTATGCATAATACATTTATCTTTTCATTTCAGAATTTCCAGAGCAACTTTATTCTTGACTTCAGAGGGAGCATCCACTTTTGAATACAAACATATTACCTTTTTTTTTTTTAATCAACATAACTGGCTCTCATGTCCTTAGCAGGGATGTCATGTTTAGGCAAACAACGATTCCATCAGGACTGGTTTCTCATTCGATACTCCAAAAAAATTATGTGTCTCAAGGGAGCTCCAAAAGGCATCATCAACTCCATTTTTCCTTCTAGTCTCATTTGTTTTGATATTATGAATCCTACAACTCCCTARCATATCATGTAAGGCTCCTGAAGTAAATACTCTTGCTGCAACTGAGATGTGAAGGAAGGGATCCTTGTTTAGGGATTGCTACTGCCCCTTGCTCAGATGTCCCGGCCAKTTTATTGCACACTTTACATCCAGATTTTCTTGTTTATCTGGCAGTTCATTATTTAAGGCCAGCTTGTCAAAATAGGTTAAATATTCTTTGGGAAACATGGTCACATCTTTGAGACACCACAAATATTTTTAATAAGAAAAGATTGGCTTGATAAGAGAAACAAGATAAACTTGAATCCCCTAAAATATTTTTGTGCTTTTTCATGTATATTTCTAAAAGTATCAGTACACGGATGACAAACTTCATCCATAAAGTCCATAAAGTCCCGGAAAAAGAGACACCAGCAAAGCAGTGAAAATGATTTCTGATGATTTGTTCTAACTACTTGACCTTGTGCCATCTCCCCCAGATATATGACCAAGATGGGACACTGCAGCACTTTATTGATGGTGGAGAACCCAGTAAGTCGAGCTGGATGAGGTACATCCGATGTGCCAGGCACTGTGGGGAGCAGAACTTGACCGTGGTTCAGTACAGGTAAAGTGATTCTTGAATCACCCAAAATGAGAGTGTTTTATGAGGCTGTGACCATCAGGAGTACTGCTGCCTTTGATTGCAAAGAGAGTATCTGAGCTTTGGAGGATGTGCTGACGTGGGGCAGCACACGTGGGGTGAAGCTCCAGGGAGCAAGGGCAGCCCTTTGTCACTTGTGTGACCGCCCCACCACACAGAGCTCTCTGTACTGTTTCAAACAACCTCATCAGAGGCAAGCCAACAAAAGCAGCTCTCCACCCTTAAGCGGGATGCATGTGATAGGGGAGGGGGAAAAGTGGCACCCAGAGGCATCCTGAGGGTCAGCTACGAGCTGTGCATACACCTCGAGCTCTTTTGTTGAGTGCACCTGCTGGCCAAGACTGCTAGAGCTTGTGCCTCTTATGCTGCTGGCTAGAGAAAGTCAAAATACGAAGAAAAACGTAAAGAAATTATGGTACATTTTGCTTTGTACTTGCAAATAGATCCAGAAAACCCAGACAACACATTACATAAATACATGATCTCAGCTATAAACAAACCTTTTGCCTTAGAATCAGAAGCGACTGCTTGGCCTTATTAAATGTGGTAGGAAGCACATCAAAGAATGCCCCAGGCTTGCCAGTTGCAGTGAGCAATGATTTTTGGTGGTTGCTTTAGAGAGCAGAGTGTCCTTTATTTAGGAAAAATCTTAAACTTATTTAAACTACCTTTAAAATTAAAAATAAAACATACAAAAGCAAGCTAAAATGAAATATATAAAGTTTGATTATACCATAGGGATCCAATTTAACAACAGTAAAATTGTTCAATTGCATTTTCAGCTTTTTTATTCTCTGGCCAGTTGACTAAACAATGCTGCAGTTAAAAAAAATAACAATCCTATTTATACATTACAAATCTTTTATTATATACTTATGTATCTGCTATCTATAGCTAAAATACCATAGGATTTTAAAGAAACACACTGGGTAATGAATAAAGATTGTTGTGATGAAAGAGTATTTTTGTAGGTATCTTGTGACTATTTCTCTATGTGCTGATGTATGTGTGCACATACATATATAAAAATAAGAAAAAAATATATGCATACGCACATATATATAGATGACAAAACTAAATGAAAAGTGAACATGAGAAAGTCATTACACATCTGTCAATATTAAGTGTATTTTACAACTCTCCTTTCATGATGGAGTTTTTACTTAGAGTTCCTTCTGTTGATCTGTTTTCGATTACTTCAGATCTTTATAAAATGAACTACAAAAAAACAATTTAAAAAACTGGCATCCATCACCAGTGACTGCATCCAAGTGTAAGAAAATAGAAAAGTTGGACACTGAAAAACTGGCCTAATTTTTATTGTACATGGACGTCCTCCTCACAAAAAGTCAGCTGGTTTAAATTCATTCTGTTATGATTTGTAATATCTAAATGGAATTTTCTTCAAAGTGCTCTTGATTGATTGACCCTTAGCTGAACGTTTTGTTTTTATTTTGAGGCTGACAATAATGTTTGTTGGCATGTGTTCTGCTTCAACTGCGTTGGGACGCCATGAAGCTATCTTTATGAGTCATCCAACCACAATACTAAATACATGTCAGCAAAGGAAATATTATCTGAAAAGGGAAAAATCCCTTTGATGTACTTCAGCATGCAGAGATTTCTGCGAGTTTTGGAAGCTCTGCACACTTGTAAGGGACGGTGTACACTTACACTTTTTTTTCCCTGCCTACTCCAAGCCCCGCAGACCACCCATTGCTCAAAAACAGTTCTGCTCTTTCAGCGGCAAAGTGTGTCATTTGGTTTTAGCACATTCATTTGCTGGGCTGCTGTGTTTATGTTAAGAGAAGCCAAACTGAGAGATGAAATGTTACAAGGGTGAAGTACAAAGTAGACTCAATTTTTCTCAAGTTAAGAGATGCTGGTAATTTATAGCGTGGCTCCAATTTTCATTTTTATGTAACAGTGGAAAGAATTAACTAAATGCAAAGCTCTGGGAAGAAAGAGAGACTGAGAAGAAGAGGAGGAGAAGGAGGAGGAGGGAAGATGAAGGGGAGACACAAAGAGGAGAGTTTTTGTCAGATATTCATAGAAGGCTAAGAAAACCGTTCTGCTTAGCTAGCAGTGCCCTCCTGAGACAGGGTGGCAGTAAGCGAGGAAAATAACAAGATAAATGAAATTTTTGCAGCTACTAGTAAAATATTGAGAATCTGCACTTTTTTATTGATCTTTATGATCCTGTTGCCAACAGCCGCTTTGCAGTGACAAAATATGTTGACAAGTGCATATCTCACTGCCATGAAAAATGTGGTAGAAGATTCTCCTTATGTCTGCAGTGTTATACAAGGAACAAATTGCATTGCTACAGCCAATTCTTTATAGAAAGTCTAAATTTAAGGCCTACCAACCCTAAACACTTTTATCTTGAACTTCAGAATAATGTTTGTAGCAATTCTTCACTCAGAAAACTGGTTGAGGCCTAACTTTTCTTTTTGGTCTGTAGATGTTTTTCTGCCTTACACAAGCAGTTATAAAAATGTTCATTTCTTGGTACTTTGACTGTATCACTTTGGTATGTAATCCTTCAGCAAGAGTGGACTGTTCTTCTTGTATATATTGAATTTCTATCCATCTCAGAGGAGTGTGTTTTACTGTTCCATGTGAAGCATAAGGGAAAAGCCACTGCAAACTGGTAACACTTGTCTTTTATCCTGTGCCTGATTCTAATCTAGCACAGTTTTTGCTGCCATGTAAATGTCTTAACTGCAGAAGTATCACTCTGAAGCTATTTACATCAGTGCAAGATCAGGATAAGACTCTTGTTTTTATGCTAAAGACATAAGGATTTTTCCCTTTTCTCCCCTGTGTTCCCACTTCAGTGGTCTATCAATACCCAGTGTTGTCTCGCAGGAACAATGAGATACACACTTATGGTAACACTGATTTACACATACTAAATCATTGGCACTGCCCTCACATTCCATATATTGGAAGATTTTAGTGCTGCATGATCCAATTAATCCCATTTTCTTATTTCCCCTAAGTCACAGTCTGTTTTTCTCAACAACCCAAGGTCTCTCTTTGGAAGGTATATTACTGCCATGATATGTCACTCCACACACTATCTCAATGTATTTATTAATTTAATTTCTCTTCACAAAAGAAATGTTGTCTACCCTAAAATATGTTAACTTTTGCAGGTTGCAAATACAAAGCTGTTTAAATGGCTGTACTTGCTGATCTGTGTACACCACTCAGATGATCATACTGCGTAAACAGAAAGTACCATTCTAAAATCCCCCTGAAACACACTTTGCAAGAAAATACCTGTATTTTAATGGTATCTTGGTCCTTCTGAAACCTTAGCATTTAATATATGCTAGATACAACTTGTCTGTAACGTTGTTAGCCTGTGCTACAGGAACAAAGTCCTTCTCTAATGACAGATTTGGTTTTAACACAACCAGTAGGTTATTCATTTAGTTATCTGCAGAAATGCTTCCAAAACAATGAATTTCTACTGTAATACTCTGTGCTATAATATGAGAATGCTCTATTCCTAAATTATGCCATGTTTTCTTTTTTCTTTATTAGGTCAAATATATTCTACCGGGCTTGTATAGATATCCCCAGAGGCACTGAGCTGTTAGTGTGGTACAATGACAGCTACACATCTTTCTTTGGAATTCCTCTCCAGTGCATTGCACAAGATGAAAATTGTAAGTTCTTTCTTGCATTTCTACCTGTGTAAGCCATAATTCCTCTTTCATGTGTAGTCAGATACACCATAGAGCATTTTAGAGGGGGCTCTGTCCCTGGAACTTCAACACCTGTTTGGATGGAGCTTTGAGAAATCTGTTCTGGTGGCGTCCCTGCCCATGGCAGGGAAGCTGGAGCTAGATGATCTTTAATGCCCCTTCCAACTGAAACCATTCTATGATTCTCTGATTATACAGCATTTAATGAAAGTTGCAGTATATTTAAGGTGAGGTGATACACTTACACTGCAAAATTATGGTATGGTTAGAATCACTGCTCTGTATCAGTGATTAATTAATATAATGCAAACAAGTTTGTTTGGTTCTCTCAGTTGTTGCTAGACCTATCACAAAACACTCTCTTGCCAAAACAGTAACGCATTGCAAGCCCACAGGGCCTCTGTCGGCGATTCTTTTTTTCTATTACCTCTGAGCATGTTGAGAAAAGCTTTGACTGGTAGATTAAAGATGTTAGATCCTTGTGGTTAAACATAAAACCCTACTTTTAAAAATACCAGCTGAATGTAAGCACCCTGAAATGACAATAAATCTCTATTCCATCCTGACCATCCCCATTTTCATCCATTCTTTTACCTGTTTTCAACATTTTATTTTTAGTTTGCTAGGGATCCTCACTGAATTAAGCATGAAGAGTTACTTTTAATACAGACAAAATCTAGTGCTGGATACCTTTGTCTGTAACAAAAATGGGTGATCCAGGCACATCCTTCAGTTCTACTGCTTGTGTGCAAGACTTAGTTAGAGATTGCATCCATTTTGGCAACTATATGTATCTATATAGTGGAAAAAACCAAGAATGGACCTGTTGACTTTGGTCTAAAGTGACTCTGTGACTGCCCACACTCAGTAAGTGATGTATAAGGTGTATGTTTTTGGTCCTGCACTTGGACACTTAAACAGCATTAACTACTAGGAAGAACTAGTGTCTTGTAGAAACTTAGATACTGAATCATGCAGCAATTAAACAGCAAGATAGCAGGGATTAAACTGTCAAACATAAACATCCTTCCTCATCTTGAGGTTTCTGTTGAGTCTGTTGAGTTTGAGAAAAGTTTAAAAGAAATTTAGTTTCTGGCAGAAATATTTGCTTATGAAAGCCATGTTCTGGAGTGTACAATATAGAAATATTATTTTTTCTTTCAGAAACTCAAGACTACAAAAATTTTATTTGAAAATCATTTTGGATAATATCTGTAAATATTGCCTCTTGCTATTTCTCTGTGAGACAAACCAGAGTTTCATCCATAGAGACACTAACACGGGTAGATGAAATTAATCTCTGACCATGGAGCCAGCTGCAGACTGGTATAGGGCTTCAGTCCCACCTAAACTCCCAGAATGTACCTTCTGCTTATCTTCTGCACAATAGTATTGTCAGGAGCACGAGTTCTGCCTATATTCCTTAGGTCTTTAGTAGCCTGATCTCACTGCTTCTGTGAACTTTTATGACCACAATTTAAAGAAAATAAACTAAAAGAAAAAGGTGATCTCCTTCCTCTGAGTATATTGAGGCAAAATTATAGTATACAAATTGCTCCTGGTACTGAAGAGACATGGAAGATGTACTCTGTGTCTGGAAACTTGAGGTAGACAGATGGATACAAACCTAGCTGGATGGATGCAAACCTACTTAGAAATGAGATTCTCATATACTACAAAAAAGAATAGATTAGGATGGATGTCAACTGACATAAATTAAATATCTTCTAATAATATAGTATTGGAATTGTTATGACTGGTCATAGATATTAGAACAGAACTCTAAAGGCAACTGGCATGATTTAAATTATTACCAAATATTAAGTTGTAGTTGTTTGGGGATTTGTTTGTTTCTTTGTTTGGATTTTTTTTAAATTAAATAATATTGGCTGATTCCAGCTTACAACTGAAATTCTCATGTTTGCTCATAGAAATCATGATTTGCTCATGTTTGCTCTTATCATCATGATTTACCAAAACACAATTGTAGTTTCTAATAATCAGTTTAATACATGCTATGTACCTATTTGTATATATAAACAGTTTGTAACCAAATTTKTGTACAGAGACTTATATGTATATAACGTATTTAATTTAAAAATTTCCATGAAAAAAATAACGCATGAGCCTGAGTCTGCCAAAATTAGAAAGCATTAAAAGTTACTCAGTCCAGTGGCCTAAATTATGTTTATTTTTGCATTGTGGTGCAAGCTTTTGTCAGCTGACTATTTTTCCACAGGACCCTTGCCTCATTCACTGTATGATCTACACGGCTCTCAAGGTGTGAGGCAGCTGTTCAATTTCTTCTACTTGCTTGACCTCCTGCCTTTCTTATCACAAAATATTCAAATTCAGCACTAAATCACTTTGAGAAAAGCATATTGCATTTGTCGCTGAAATATCTGAGTGCGTCATAAGCCATAGTTAATTGACGATCATAAGAAAATAAACAATTTTCGTGGGACTTTAAAGCATTTTTATGCCTGTTTTGTAGGTGGGAAACTGATGTACGAAGATCTCTCTGCCTGTACTTTGCAGTGTTTCATGGTGACCTACCTGCTATTAACCTCAGGCATAAGATACATGTTGAAGTCCCTGGCTTCTTACTGGATTGGCAGTGTGACCATCTGTGAGATGTAATGGTGTAATATCCTCAGAGGCCACCCTTTTGTAGGATGAGGGAACTATTGCTGCAGTAAATATTTAAGCCCTGTTGTATCTCAAGGAGGGTCCCAGCAGAGATTTTTTTCTCCATGCTCTCAAAATTCATGCTTGTCTGTGCTATAGCAGTCAGACATGCTGACTACAACATGCAGAGTCAGTGTATCACAAGAGGTGCAGCTTTTTCTTTCAGATGACAATGCCATTGTGTAATAGAAGTATATCTCAGTCAGGCTTCTCTGGGTCCTTTCAGTCTCAGACACTCCCTTGCATGAATTTTCATTTAGCACCATCCATTCAGATCACTGCCTCATTCAAGCCCTTCTTTTATTTTTTTTTTCTTTTTTTTTTTTTTTTTTTTTTTTTTTTTTTTTTTTTTTTTTTTTTTTTGTATTTTTTTAAAATAAAACTGTTTCATTGTAGTGTCAAGAAAATGGATGTTGATTTTTTTGGTGTCCCAAAATTGTATTAGTTTTTAAAAGGCATAAAAAGGATCTTATTTACTTTTCTTGTTTTCTCCCAGTGAATGTCCCTTCGACTGTAATGGAGGCCATGTCCAGACAAGACACCCTACAGCCATTTAATAAAAGTAGCAAACTATCCCCTGCCACTCCACAGCGATCCATAGTATTTCCACAGACTCCGTGTAGCAGAAATTTTTCTCTCCTGGATAAGTCTGGGTCCATCGAGTCAGGATTTAACCAGATCAGTGTCAAAAACCAACGAGTTCTTGCAAGCCCAACTTCAACAAGCCAACTAAATTCTGAGTTCAGTGACTGGCATCTTTGGAAATGTGGGCAATGCTTTAAGACTTTCACCCAGCGGATCCTCTTACAGATGCATGTGTGTACGCAGAACCCTGACAGGTAAAGCCCAGGCTCTCTCTATTTCTGTATCTACTGATAGCCAGATCCACTGCTTTCTTCTTTTATCAAGCTGTTATCATTTTCAAAACCAAACCATTATTATGGGGAGCCTGTATGACATAATTCATCTGCAGCTGTGCGAAGTAAGCTGATAAAAACTATTGCTTGTCTTCACTATTTGTAAAAACATTCAGTGCCTAAATGTGCAGATAAAAGGAAATAGTTAAGGATATAATCTTGTTTTTAGAATGGTTTGGTACATCTGATGGAGGCAACAAAATAGAATGAAAATTTATGAATATGATAGATGGAAAAAATGAGGTCAAGATAATTAAAAGTCTCTCTGTCTTCCAAACATAATCTAACTTGCTGCTCAGTGGCTGTCACAGTCATTTCAGGGTTCACCTATAGTGTGCAATGCGTATTAACTTAATTAAGTACTAAGAGGTAATGAATTGGAATTTTTTGCTTAGTACTATTTTTCTTCATAGCATGCAAACCCATAAATCGTACAAAGCTGTCAAAAGGAAATACCTACTCCACCAGTGATGTGGAGGAAAACAGATGCCACTTATTCAATAAACTAATATCCACACAGAAGAAAAATGTTGACTAGATACCTCAGAGTCAAAGTTGGTTTGAAAGTTTGTCAATACAGAATTTTATGGCTGTGAACTGAGGATGAAATTTAGCTGAACAAGTGAATTAAAATTTCAGGTACTCTGACCGGTGGCACAGTAAATATAATGGAACCATTATTTATGAATCAAAGCTGGTTTATTTGACAATTTTGATAGCTGGCAGGACAAAAGACAAAAATCAAATTAATTTAATAAAAAAGGCTGCCTGTATTTTGTCTCTTCTTCAGCTGTGCAGATTTGAGCATTAACAGCTAAATCCCTGAAAGGTTGTTTAAAAAGCAGCATTTAATTGTGAGTTAGAGATAAAAATACCACTACCAAAAAAGCAGCCAAGACTGGGTCTGTGTATGTGTTTGTGTGCATGTCTACGTCTCCTTGTGTACTTTTTGTACTATCTACATGTACACATATGCTTGTGTGATTCTATGAGTATGGAAATAATAAGTCCATTTTTCCAGAAGAAATGTCAAGCATGTTAGGGACTAATTAGATTCTAAGCTAATATTAAAAAAAAATTAAGAACTGATAATATTGTGAATGTGAACAAGCCCTTTCAACACTTTTCTGGATTTCATGCTTGTCTCAGCAGAAGTAAATGCCTTGCCAGGGAAGCTGTAGGACAAAACTGGTAATTTGGCTGTCACAATGTAGAATATGGGTCCTGAAAGGTCTGCTCTCCTACATTCCATGAACTTTTGTGTTTCTGGTATTAAAGCATCCTAAGCATACTGTAAAGCATTAAATGGTGCATCCTGGAAGAGTCTAGACGCTGGAAAAGGCATGTTATGAGGTCCTCCACATACTTTTTCAATGATTCACCCAATCAGGTGTGACATCTAGATTTCATCCTTTGTTTGAACCAGTGACTTCCCTTGTGAAGAAGCAAGCTGCAGATAATAGTTAATGCTAGAAGGGTCTCTCTTAATGGCACTATTCTCCACTCTAAGTGACAGCTAAATATTTATTTTATCAGAGAAAGAAAATGAGGATAAATCTGTCTTACCATTAAATCTTTCATTGTGGAGGTGARAGAATAATTTTTTTAAATTAATTTTATTCCTTTTTTATTTATTTTCTCCTAAGCAGCTTTGTCAAATATTGTCTGAAACACAGTCTGGATTTCTGATCTTCACTCTTAAAAGTAATCATTCTCATTAGTAGGGTGCTGATTCATCGTGTCTTACCTCTCAGTCCCTCCTGTGYCTACCCAGCCAGCAGCTTCCTCAGGAAAGTCTGGAGCATTGTCAGCTCAGAATACCCTAGGGCAGAGTAGGAAATCATCTTGCTATGATTAAGATCATTGCAATTCATTCCATGCTTGAAATTACCGTAAATAACTGCCCTAGGATCTGGATTATCATATCCTTGCTTAGAAACCTTTACAATCTGAGCTTACATCCCAGGAAACTTTTTGTCTTTTAGTGGGTACCAGTTATTTAGTGATACAGTGTCTAGAAAAAGTGGCCTTTGGTTTCTTAAACACTTTGCATTTTTCTAGATGAAAAAATTTCACAGTGTTGTACAAAATTTCCAGGAGACATGAAAGTAAGGTATGATTTGTGAAAGAATACCTGCTTGCCAGCCTGAAGTACTGGATGCAGCTCTCTGGTTTTTATTTTCTCAGCATCTGCAGCACTGCTCCAGCTGATAAACAGCTCCTCATTTATTGTCAGCAATTTGTAAGCGCACCAGCCACTGCATCTTTGATGTGACTGAAACAGCAGGGCCTGTCATCTCTAGGAAATAGACTTTAGCCTGTCTGTTCTGGCTTAGTATTTGTTTTGCAACAGCGCTGTGCAGGGAAAACACCTTTGAATCTGTACAGGAGTCTGATTCATGGTCTGAAATACAAGAAAAGCAGACTACTTGAAGCTTGAGAAATCCAAACAAAGATAATACAACAACCGAGATTAAGAAAACATCTAAATGAGAGCAGACATAAATAGACCATAATATATGTAATCCCATGAAGTAGTAAGAAATAAATGATACTATTTATCAGGCAGATCACTTAATAAATAAAAATAATTTTAAAATGTTATGAATCCCAAATACGAGAAATTATTAAAATCTTCTGCTGTGCTTTTTGTTTTATTTAAAGATTAAGAATTTAATTTAAAATCACTTTGAATTTTTTACTGGTTTACCTTTATACTTCTCTCTTTCTACCAAAAAATTTTAAGTTTGTTACATTTTTTAGGGCTTCTCTTTGAAATTAATGGTAATTGGGGTTGAAGTGTGTGTGAGAGGTGGAAGTTTAAATTTGTAAAATCTTGAACTCGGGGACCTTCTGAGTCTTTAAGACTTGCTTAAGCCTTGACCAGACAGAAACAGTTTCAGAAGATGTTTCTGGAAGCAAGAGTTGAAAATCTTTTTTTGTAGGGTTTTTTTTGGCTTATTTTGTTGGGGTGGGGTGTTTTCTTTGGTTTTTTTTGTTTGTTTGTTTGGGCTTTTTTATTAAGTTTTTTTAGGCTTTATTGTTCTTCTTATTATTTCCTCCCTTCTTCTGCAGAAATTCCCAACAATCCTGTTTGGAAGGCTCAAAAACGGGGATAACCAAAACTCCTTATTACAATGAACAATTTTTATTTGGTTTTTTTAACAGCAACCACTTTTCTGATAATGACACAGTCTTTTTTAATGACAGCACTCTTCCACATTACTCTGATCACCAGATTCAGGACACATTGGTGTTCAGGGAAGACAGAAATCTTCAGTTCTCAAGATTTCTATGTGGCATATTTTCATGTACAACTTGTACATCTGTGTGATATATATTCTCATTTATTGCCAGGGATTCAAGCTGAGAATCAGAGGCAAAACACACTCCATGAATGTGTTCATAGATGATACATTATGGATGTGATCTGACACTCACACTTCTTCTTTACACAAAAGATATTATACTCACATTTTGCAACATCGCCTCAATATTAAATAGTAAGCATATTTTGTTTTGTTTTGTTTTTCTTAACAGGAAGTTGAAGTTCCCAGCTCAATAGATGCTTTTCTCTAATATCATGGTTTAGTCCATTTTGTGTTTGTATTTTCTTTATAGGTTCTGGGTCTTTGACCTTGATGCTCTCCCCAAGTCCACTAATTGATTTGAACCTCTCCACAACAGACTTCTAAAAAATAAGTGTTTTGAGCAAGAGCTGTCTATTTCTGAGTATTGAGTATTGCTCTGTTATAGTAAACTTCATGCTGAATTTAATGCTGGTTCTTGCATAATCTTCTCATAAAGGTTTGCAATGGCCCAGTACTCAGAGCTAGTAACAATAACAGGTCTACAGAGCAGTAACTCTCCCTGACAGCTTCAGAAACTTGCATATGCTCCAATGCTGGCTTTCTGCTTTGGCTGGTTTCTTCCCAAGCATTTGTAATGGATGATTGCAGAACTCCCAGCAGGTCCAGCTCTGCCATCCCTGCCGCTGTATGGTGTTTGAAGTGCTCAGGACAGTGGCTGTGCTGCTTGAGGGGAGCACCAACCTGGCAGGGGATGTGGAGTCCAGAGGCAGTGAAAGTAACCCCCCATGGCTCTGCTGATGCTTGGGATGTTGCTGTGCGCAATTTTGCAGTATCCTGAAGTGTCACTTTGCTCTCCAGCCTTAACTCAACTTGCTAGAAGAAGGCATTCCTCAAAAATACCTTCCTTTGAGAGCAACTGTGACCTAACTCCTCTGACTGCAGCTGTGCTCTTAAAAAGCTGTGCATTGTATAAAGGCCAGATCCTGAAAGCTGATGCTGGCCCCACCTCAAACTGTGCTGCTTGTGGGTGCAGAGGTGGTGGAATGGCATCCTCCACCCTATAACAACGAGAAATGCTGTCCTGGATTCAAGGGAGCCCTGTGTCCCACTCTTTGAGACTGTGAGATCAATCACCTTTTTGAAGACCAGGAGCAAAGAGGAAGTCGGGAAAAACCACCAGGATGCCTGCATGGATGAATGGGGAACTCCTGGATTAATTCAAAGGCAGAAAGGAAGCCTCTAGAGAATGYAAGCGCAGACAGGTAGCCTGGGAGATATACAGACAGGTTGTCTAAGCAGCCAGAAATCCCTTTGGGAAAGCTAAAGCCCTGATAGGATTAAATGTGGSCAGGGACATCTAGGACACCAAAAGCTTATATTGTTACATTAGTGATAAAAGGAAGACCAGGGGAAATGTGGGACCTCTCTGAAAGGAAGCAGGAGGCCCGGTGAACTAGGACGTCGCAAAGGCTGAGCTAGTCAATAACTTAACTGGCAGATGCTCCAGTCACACCACCCATGTCACAGAAGGCAAAAGCAGGGACTGGGAGAATGAAGAGCTGCCAGCTGTAGAAGACCATCTAAAGAACTTGAGGATGTGCAAGCCCCTGGGACCTGGTGAGAAGCATGTACATGTCCTGAGAGAAATGGTGGATGAGGTGGCTAAGCCACTATCTGTCATATTTGAGAGGTCATGGCAGTCTGGTGAAGTTCTGCTGATTCAAAAAGGGGTAACATAACCTCCACTGCTAAGAAGAAAGACCTGGAGAACTACAGGGCAGTCAGTCTTACCTTGGTACTTGGCAAGAGCATGAAGCAAATCCCCCTGGCAACCAGGTTAAGGAACACGGAAAGTAACAGGGTGACTGATGACAGCCAAGGTGATTTCACTAAGGGCAAATTTGTCATGCCTGACAAATTTGGTAACCTTCTACAGCAGTGTTTACAGAGTTAGTGAATAAGGAATAGAGACTGAGGTTATCTACCCGGATCTGTGCAAAGTGTTTGCACCCAGCAGCCTTGTCTCTGAAGTGAAGAGACATGGATTTATTTGATGGTCAGATGTCTCAATGGATAAGGAATTGGCAGGAAAGTTGCACTCAAAAGAGTTGTGGTCAATGGCTCAATCTCCAAGTGGAGACCAGACATATTCCTTAGAGGCTGCTATTTGGGCTGCTGCTATCCAGCACAGCAGTGTTTTTTGGTGACAGAGACAGTGGGATCGAGGGCACCCTCAGCGAGTTTCCTGATGACACCAGGCTTTGCAGGACAGGTGACATGCTGGATGGAAGGGATGCCATCCACAGTGACCTTGGCAGGTTGGAAAGGTGGGACTGGGTGAACATCATGAAATACAACAAGAGCAAGTGAAAGTGGTTCAGGGCAATCCCAAGCACAAATACAGACTGGGTGGAGAATGGTCTGAGAACATTCCTGAGGAGAAGGACTCAGAGATGTTGGGGGATGAGAAGCTGGACACGAGCCAGGTGTGCACTTGCAACCCAGAAAGCCAAACGTGTCCTGGGCTGTGTCAAAAGCAGGATGGGCAGGAAGTGATTCTCCCCCTCTATTCAACTCTTGTGAAACCACACCTGCAGCACTGCATCCAACTCTGGGGATTCCAAGATTAGAAGGACGTGGACCTCCTACATAGAGTCCAGAGGATGATCCCAAAGATGATCAGAGGCATGAAGACAGGCTGAGAGAGTTTGGAGTGTTCAGGGTAGAGAAAAGAAGGGCACAGGGACACGTTATATAAGCTTTCCAGTCCACAAAGGGCCCACAAGAAGCCTCTGGAGAGAGACTTTTTGTGCTGGCATCTAGTGATAGAACAAGAGAATATGGCTTTAAACTGAAAGATGGTAAATTTTGATGGGATGTAAGAAAGAAATTCTTTAGTGTGAGGGTAATGAGACAGACTTGAAATTTTCCCTGAGAAGCTGTCGATGCCCTGTCTTGGGAATGATCGAGGTCAAATAGAATGGAGTCTTGAGTGGAAGATGTCCTATAGGAATGTGCCCCCTCTTGATGGAATGACAAAAATATCCTTTGTCCCCTTAAAAAGGAAATAAGCCCAGAAGTTTCTCTCCTCAATTAGGTGAAAAGACACGTCATAGGACCTGGAGGTCTTCACCTCAAACTTAAGGATAGCTAATTGGACAGGAGCCACAATTTACTAGAAAAAGAAGAGAACAAAGAAACTAATTGCTTATGTGAGGTGTTTTACCGGGGACAAGGACCTTTTGCACCTAGCTCGGTTTTTCTTGGCAAAGAGCTATGTTATTTTGCCTTTTATTAAAACCTTTTTGTTTCCAACACTACCACAGAAGCCATCCTGCTGATTTTAGGCCTTCTAAGGCAGCTGAGGCATCTTGGGCGTGAAATAGATCTCCAAGAGCTTATGAGACCTGGCTTGAGGAGACCCATATTTCACCATGTCCTGCCCATAGCAAGGGGGTGGAAATAAGATGGTCTTTAAGGCCCCTTTCAACACAGACCATTCTATAACTCTGTGGTCGTGTTGGCTTTTTACTTCTTCGTCATTAACAGGGAGAAAAATACTTTCAATCGCATGCCAGTCTCTCCCTCCAGCTGGTGCTTTTCCAGCTCTTTCTGAGGAAAAAGAATACCGTGTTGCGCTGTTTTGTCTCACTGGGCTGACAGAGTTTCAATGACAAAGTCACAAGTACTCAGGAACTTGCCCTTGCAAGCAATTTCTCTTCTAAGATTACACTAGAATTCCATATGCCCCTTGAAAAGAGCAAATTCACTTCTGACAAGGCCACACTAAAAATCTATTAATCATAAAGGAAATAGTTTGAGAATGCAGTGGAAAATAATGATTGGACTTTCCAAGGTTCTAATAATTCAAAGAGTTAATAGTTTATGATGTAGAAAATAAATTTATAACACTTAGATACACTAAGGAGTCAGAATTTGGAAAATATATTCTTTTGGCAGAGGAATAGTAAAAGACAAATAAAGCTATGTCAGGTTTGCTAAACGAAAATCTAGAAAGAATTAACCTAAATGTACAGCTGTCTCTCAGTAGCTGTTCCAGATGAAAGCATATGGATTTTTCTATTCTCTTAACATGCTTTGTACATTTTAGGGGTTCTACACTCCCTGCCCGAAGCATGAGTTTTGGTGAGCTTCAGTAAGCCTCATAGGGAAGCCTGACTTTTGTACTGATCCCATACATGATGTAGTTTCACCCAGAAAAATATCAGCTGCAAAAGTAAGGAAATTTTAAGACAAGAAAAGACCTCACCAAAGAGCAAAATCATTAATGAGATTGTCTAGCTTAGAGAGCAACTTGGAAAAGCTCAAATTATAAATTACCACAAAACCTGAAAACTATTACATTAGAATTGCTCCCAGAATTTCAGTTTGGATGGAATGTGTTCCTATATGGGCCATCACAGAGTCAGAGACTGTGGGATTAAGGTTTCTGGAAAAAGCAGGTGGATTCTGAATGTCAGTAAACCTAGATAGCTTATCAATGATGCAAGGGATTAATAACAACAGTGTAAAATTTTTCCAACAGGAAAATTTTCTTCTGGGTAAGTAGATTTCCCTTCTTTAAGCTCAAAAAGAAAAATGGGGAGCTAAAAGCTCCTATGTAAGTAGGTGTTCAATAAAAAACACTAGAACTACTTTTGATGATTGTTGGAACAGCATTCTCATCTGCACATGGCTGTAATCAGTTTAGCTGCTCTTAACTGTAACTTAAAATTATGATCTGCTAAGATTTTGATTCACATGAATACTGTGAAGCTCAAGAAAGTACAATACATGTATTGGTTATTCCAAGGAAATGAGTTTTTCTGAGCTGGGAGTGCATTCAGTCCAGCAGTGGATTTTTGAAAGCACAGCCTATGAAGACCAACATTTCTGTCCCTTTGTTGCTGCTCCTCCTTGTCTGCAAAACTCTGTTATAGTGAGGTCATCATGTGAATTCATTGTCCCAGCGCAGACAAAAGTGATGGCAGAAGACATAACTGCTACATCAAAGGCAGGAGTGCTCTGCCCATGTCAATGTATTCACTGAACCGAGCACAGCTCGTGCTCAGTCCTTCAGCACCACTTTCATTTTTTTTGAAAAATAACATATTGATTTTATTTTCTTCCAAGAAAAAAAAATCCGAGCACAGGAAAATTGTTACCAGAGAACAGAATGATAACTTCTGTACTTATTGAATGTAATTATTTTTTTTGTCTTCGAAAAATAGTAGCATCCAAAAGTTGTCAGAAGTCGGCATATTTAAATCCACAATTGTTCAAATTGGAGCATTTTTAAGATGTTACAGTATTTTAATGCATTTTTAGGTTCTCTTTTTAAAATTAATTTTACTTAATGTGTGTCATTTATCTAAGCTTTAAAAAATTAGGTATTTTGGCATCAATTAGAATTACCTGGATATAAACAGGATAAATTCATCATCTGCAAAGAGAAGGGTAACTTCTTTAACAGTTTTTCTCCCAAGGTGTGGATCAATCAGAAAAATGGAGTCAAAGTGATCTAACAATTGGTGATCTTTTGCAGGGATGATTTACTTGAGTGTAAGCCAGTGAAATATATTCTGAGTATTTTGTAAAGAAGACATTTATTTTGAGCCAATGAACTCATATTGTTTGGCATCACAATGTTCACCTATATCTGGTTTCAAATATTGACTGTTTACAGACAAGTTACAGTGTGAATTTTCACTGCATTAAGTTAGTTACGTTGATTTATTTATCACTTTAAAAAATAAAAAGATGAATTTGCTTTATGTAGCATTGCATCATTTTTTGTGGTTGCTGTTAAAATATCTAACCAGAGGCTAATAGATGTTAATGGTCTCCTTCACTATTAAAAAAAATCAATGTTTCTTGGATACAGAATATATTATTGCTTTATTTTGCTTTAAAATGTTTGATTACTACATTCACCAATTATCTCTGTTTTATCAACTCTTGAAATTTCATACCAAATTTGATAAATATTTTCTGTGCAAATTAACTTTGGGCTCCAAGAAAGGTGAAAACTGAACATGTTACTACTTGTCTTTCAGTAAGGGAAACAGAAAAACACTTTCTTGGTTCTTGGTTTTTTTAAATATTATTTTATATATTTCTGTGTATCTTTAAGGACCACATCATCTAAATTACCTTTCCACAGCTTTCATATCTTACTTTCAAACTTGTTGGAGAGTAGTTAGGTTTTCAAATGCAAGTAATTAAAATTGTAAGCTATTGAGTTATTGATGAATACTGAGCTATTAACCAAGCTAAAAAATTCTACAATCAGGATTCAGTGCTCTGAAGTACTGTAAAATAATAGTATTTGTGTTCAGTGATGCAAGTAGCCACAATTAAGCAGTTCACTTGACAAATGAGATAGTTCACTTTATTTTGTGCTTAATTGAATTGTGCATGCCTGGTCACCATTGTCTCTTTCCCTTTAGTTTTGGTTTCTAGCCATTTAAGCATATACATTTATTACGGAGAGAGCAATTAAGTTGTGTTGGCCATTGGCTCTGGAAACGCAGACACCAAGAGTTAAAATGTTGTGTAGGGTAAAAATCATTATTATCCCTCCAGAAGAAAGATCTTAATTTTCTTAGCAAGCAGTCTGATAAGCATTTAGGACTCTGCTACTAACTTAAAACAAATGTGAAATGGAAAAAAAACCCTAGTAGGGTGTTGATACAAAGCCACTTTTATCGAAGAGTAATATATAGACATGGTTTCTTGACATTTTATTTTAGTTAGCATTTCAGAAGACCAGTCTCACATTGCTGTTGTGTATCCTTTTTTTTCTCTGTTTGCAGTCTGCTTGTTATGATTCTGAATTTGTAACATATCAGTCAGTTTTTTGTGTTTGTTATGTTTATTTTTAACGAGATGTGTTGTTGAAAACCTGAGTTCTGTGTTTCCTTTCAAGATCCCCAAAACAAGACATTTTCAATCTTGATGGGAGAAAAAATGTTAATGAAATGTAAAGATTTTCAACTGAAATAAGAAAACAGAAAGATAATTGTAATCCAGTAGTCATTTTTTCCAAGTCTCTTATTGAAATAAGTGATCTCTAAAACCCTCCAAAGCAATATGAGGAGTTTAATTGTGAATAGCTGAATAATGACAGGATGTGCACATAACCATCAGATATGCATTTGCAAGTAAGACTGTAGCTCACACCAGCAGACAGAGGACTTCATGAGTCCCTCAGCTCCAATGTATGCGGAGCTTTTTTTTTGACTTAGGAGTACCGTTGAGTTTGAGAGAACTAAGGCAAACAGATGCGTAGTGCAGGTTCACTAGTTTGCTGATTTATAGTTTTTGGGTCCCATAGACTCTCATTTAATTCCTGCCCAGGAATTTCACATTTGTTAAAGAAGTTGTGAAGTTTTGGGTTTGTGCTTCCCAAGAAAGACTCAGAGAAGTGTTCCCACAGTTCTCTTTGGCAATCATTGGGAAGATCAGGAGCCCCCTCCCATGTGGTTTTCTGCTCGTGCCAACAGAAAGCACTGATGTTGCTGTTTCCCTTCCCACTGCAGGCCCTACCAGTGTGGTCACTGCTCGCAGTCCTTCTCACAGCCCTCGGAGCTGAGGAACCACGTTGTGACGCACTCCAGCGACAGGCCCTTCAAGTGCGGCTACTGCGGGCGCGCCTTCGCYGGTGCTACGACGCTCAACAACCACATCCGGACACACACGGGGGAAAAGCCCTTCAAGTAAGTACTTGAAGCCAGCAGCTTTTGCCTGCTGAGATTAGAGAGGGAAATGCATTGCTGCTGCTCACTAGCATCGCCAGCACTCGGCAGATGATCCCTTGAAAGCCAAGGTGAGACCATGAGGTAAAACAGCTAGTGGCGCTGTTAAAATCAGAATTTATATGACTTTGATTTTGAGTTCCTTGAAAGTCTTGCACAATTTTCTGTTCTCTAATGACACCTTGATTATTTTAATTAAGTGGCAAGCTGCTGCCAGAGAACCACAGCTGAAAATATGATCAAGACTGAGACAGGCCATGCTGTAAGAACATTAATATGATTCTTTGATGTCTATATGCTGAGGTAGATGGAGCTTCACTTAAAAGCTAATTTGGCTCTAGCTATATATGGGGGGGAAATATGCACCTTCTTTTAGTCTCAGAATCACTGAATTGAAAATGCAACTCTGTGGCATAAGTTTGCAAAGACCATAGTAATAAATTGAAAGTGTTCAGCTGTCCAAAGTATAAGAAAAAAAATGTCACCTAATAAAGATGATTTTACATTAAACAGACTTTGTTAATTTCTGAAGTTTTCAATTACTGATATTAAAGCTAAGCACATACCTGTCTCAGAAATCTTCCAGCAGTGCTGATTTCCAGCAATAGTACAGCTGATCCTGATATTTTACTTTCTGTTGTGCAAGCCTCTGCCTACTAAAGAGGAATTGCTCTCCAAAGCAGAAGAAATATATCCCATATTTGTGTCTTTGTCTTGGCTGAACTGACAGGCTCAGAGTACATATATGTGGTCACTGGAGTAATTCCACCTAATGTATCAATATCACTTCTTTTGGAAGCTTCCTGGATGTTCTTAGGAGGAAGGGGAATAAGTGTAGAAGAAGGTTTGTGTCTCTCCCAGTTCTCTGAGTACTGTCTGTTCTCTTTCTACTTTTCTCTGTTTGACTTTTTTTTCTACTTTTGCCAGACAGTGCTTTTGGTCTGGTTAATGTAAGGGAGCTCAGCCGTGGGGCCTGTCAGAACCCCTCATAACAGCCCAACAGAGATACTGGTGAGCACACTTTGCCTCCATATAAGGCTGGAAGGAAGCACAGACTCCATACWTGTCTTTGCTGGGGGCAAGGGGGCAGAGCCAGGAACAAAATGCTGCATATCCAGTACAGAAGAACTTGCAAAGCAGGAATCATGGCTAGGATATCGTGGAGACTCAGAACATCTAAGTATCAACTTCTTTTGAGCCAGTCTGTTGAATGCTCAGAGCCCACAGAAAGTGAGCCAAAAATGGTGTGAGCAATCAGATTGATCTTATCTAGTTGATGTGTAAATAGATTTTAGTAATTAATGGAAGGGGTTTCCAGGTTGAAATGGAAAATAGATTTCATTTAATGTTAAGGTGTTACTTATGTGTAACCTTGTTGACTCCACTTAATTTTTTTCCTTAACATCCTCTTCTTGTCATGTTTCCAATAGATCTGCTATTTTGCCCCATTTAGAGTCATTATTTTTCCCACTTTGTAAAAAAATACTAATTTTTTTACCCTTTTCCAAAATGGACTTGATTACAGCACAATTTCATTTGTGAAAGAGCTTAATCTATGTAATACAACTAACAAGAGGTCTGGGATTTGTTTTTTGTTTTGCTTTGTTTTGGTTAGTTTTTGTGGGATTTTTTGGTTTTTTTAAATTTTTTGTTTGTTTGTTTGTTATGTTTTGCCCTGCTCAAGTGGAAGCATTTAAGTATTCCAGGATGTATTTGACTGTTCCTTAAGTCGGAGGAGAGAGTAACAAAAAAAAAGTGTATACTTTATACTGGTTCTTTATGATGTACGGCATAATTTCAACTGTGCAAGGTGTTTCTTTAGTTTCTTCCTCAAGCACAAGAGACAGTAGCACCATTTTCTCTCTGGGAGGCTTGTTGAAATATTTTTACTAAGCTGACTAGTAACTTCATGTGAAGCTGAAACTGGAGCTGCAGGTTTTCCCATCCCTGCTAGTCAGATAAGAGGACACACAAGCCRTGATTCTGCAAGCTGTTCAAAAGGGCAGATTTGTCTCTCATGCAGGACTACTTGCATTTGAGAGAGGAGGGGCAGAAAAGAATCCAGAAATCAATCTATTATCTCTGCTGGAGAAAAAAGAAAGAGCTGCAGCTCATCTTGATATCTCATCACTGTTTGGATCCTCCTCTGGAAAAGGGTTGCACAAGATCTGGTATTAAGAAAGTTTAGGAAAAAGCCCTCAACAAATTCTATTAAGCAAGAATCATAAATAGAACAAACAAAATATCTGTCTCTTGATCGTGCAATTTAGGTTTAAAATGTTTGTTCATGAAGAATTTTGAGTATACACTTACACACAACAACAACAAAAAGACAGAAAAGCCAACTGAGACAGTGTTTCTTTACCTCAGAGAAGTTTGTATTTGTGGTGATGTACACACTTCTTTTAACTAATATTCTTAATATTAGAAAGAATTGCCATACATGGATAGTGATAAATTACTTAAATTGTAGCTAAGTTATTTTAAAATAACAGGTATGATTTTGAAGGTGCTTCCACTGTGAATGCAATCTCATGATTTCTAATGCAGTAGAGCAGCTGTTTTCGTATGTGGTTATAGATATACTACACTCAGCATGGATTAAATCAGCGATGTTAAACACTAAGTATGTTTGTATGCATATTATTTCCAGAAGCTGGTTTTTAAAATGGTGAACACTGCTGACAGTATTTTAAAAAATATTTTAGATTAATTGTTTTATGAGAGGATGTTTGGGATTGGTTAAAAAGCTTTTTTTGTGAGAGGCAATTTTCTTTGTAGGTCCTAGGTAAATTTGGATGTATGGTGGAAGACTTTTCTATTTTCTTTTCATTAAGATAACAGTGCTAAGTGAGGTTATCTGTAGTCAAAGCTTTAGCTGAATTTGACTTTTCATGTCATCACAAGCTATCAAGCCAGCCTCACCACTGTAAAGTTTTTGTGTATTCTTATCTTACTGAAGTCTCCACTATGGCTGCTAGTCTAGGAACAAAGATCTTAAGTAAATTAAAATGCAGGAGAAAAAGGAAAATTATTTGTCACCTCTGTTCTCTTAATTTTTTCTCACCCCCTCCCTATTTTCATTTGCCTACAGAATCAGCCTTATTCAAAGACCTAATATTTAGGAGTCAATCCAAAATAATTAAGAGGAAAGATTCTTTCAGCCTCCAACAGCTCACATATTTTACATTGTTTCTTACTGAAATACAAAACTGGTCAGCATACATTTTAGGTTGAATATGCATGTTGTACCTGCAGTGACATCTCAGAGTTGTCAGGAGGGATTCTCTTTGGTTAATGGTTTTTCTTGGATTTTTGATACCCTTCCAAAGGAGTTTAAAATGTACTTGTTGAATGAAATCTTAAAATGTTTATTTTGAGAGTATCAAATTAATGTCTTTTTCTCTAAAATAGACCCTCAGCATTTTCTCCACCCAAAGCCTTCCACAGAGGTTGACATAAATGTGCAAATTAAACCAGTCCTCACTGTCAATATTTTGAAAGCACTGTGAAGCAAACAAGCAGACCAGTAACAATGAGGGCTATCTAAACAAAATCAGAAACCCCAGTACTGTAGTAATATCCCAAGACAATTGGTGCACTTTGTGAACTTAAGAACAATTCTGTTTACCACCTCCACCCAAGCCAATCATACCTCTGCCCTGTGGCAGAGTGAAGCCTTGAGGCTGAGGAGGTTGAATGCTTTAGGACATTGCTCCTTACAATTACAGTGTACACAGACATTGTAAAAGAAGGCAACATGGATCCAGTTTTCGCTGATGGTATCTAATTGTTTGAGGACCTTGGAATTGCTTTGGACGTATATGCACCTGGGGCTGTTTAAATTCCATTCAAATGTCATCAGATGGCCCTAAGTGGAAATTAAATTGTATCTCAGTAAATAAGTGTCATTATTGCCAATACATGTATCTACAGTGCAGGCTTAGCCAAAATTTGGTATGTCTATCATTCAGGCTTGGGCTCAGTCCCATTGTGGCTTGGTGTGTGGTCACATGAGATATGGAGTCTTTTTCCTTTCTGACAATTTGTCTACTATTCAGCTTTCCAACACAACATTAAACATGTCTGGGTTACATACAGGAACATGTACACAAAAACTCACCAATCTCATGGGCAGAGCTTATAGGAGTGGTTATTCTACTATGATGGGCTGGGAAAAAATGGTTAGTAGAGGGAGAGACTGCATAGAGTACACCACAATCCAGAAGAAAAATATTCCTGCTCTTCCCATTCCTACCTACTTTGAGACAGTAATGCGGACTGCTGTGACACTATTATCTTCACCTTTTCTATCAGTTTGTATCCAGCAACAGCTTCTCTGGACCATATTGAAAAGAGGAATCAGGAGCCTAATACACATCTCTGCCCATAAGCCAGGTACTTATATATCCAAAACTATAGTCCTGAAAGCACCATCCACATGATTTGGAAGTACCTAGAAAATCCCAGGCACCTTGGGTAATACCTGAAGGTTATCCAGGTACAAGAGAAAGACAGGGGAATTAAGTGCCTTGTCAGAGGCTTTATTCTGACTTTTGCCCAAGGGCTGTGTAAATGCAGACATCACAGTTTGATCATCAGCAACACCTGGCACCCACAGCCTTCCTATTCATAAAGGGTAGGTGCTTGTATCGAGAGATTTACCCCCTTTCTGTTCTCTCTCTTTAGCATCCCTCTTTCCTGTGCTTGATGTTAGTGTATCAGCCTGTAGCTGGGAAGGTAGAGCACTCCTGCAACAGAGGAATCTTGTGGATAAAGGATGGGAAATTGTATTTTAAAGAACTGTCGTAAACCTTGCTCTGCACTTTCACTAACAATGCAAGGTGCTGAGTGAATGCCTGCCCAATTCCAGCCTCCCAGACAAGCCCCAGAAAGGATAAGGAGGCCTGCCACAGCAAATGGCTTTGGTGGGTAACACTGTCTTTCGATCACTCTATAGCCTTTATCTAAGTCATTAATGGTGCCTAGGCATCCTGTTAGCCTCTATTTCCTTTATTTGCCCAGGCTCTTAAAATCAGGGCTTGCCACACCTGATTTTATAGGTTATGTTGCAACTGTATCACTTACGGCTTAGTTAGGCAAGGATCCAATCCTCCTATTACTCATCAAGCAAAGTACTTGTGTTTGTGGACACCAAAATAACCAAACTATCAAGTTCAAGTAGACAGTAATATCTCATACAGACTAAGATAACCCCCCAGCCTTAAAATTGATTATAATGCCTCTGTGATAGATATATATGTATGTATATAAAAATAATACAATAATTTGCAAGTTTGTCAGGCAATGAAAGGTAGTATATTTTGACACACTAATCCAGTAAGTAATCAGTTTTCTAATAAACAATCAGCAGTGCACTAATGTGTCATCAGCACTTCAGGAGCTCTGGAGAGTGGATGATCTGCACATAGACGTTAATGAATACCCCAAAAATCATTAAGTAATCAATACTTCTGAGTTATTTTCATTGAGCTGATAGGTCTGATACATTAAAGCTGACATTTTACATTTGTCAAGATCACAGTGCAGTTTTTAACAGTGGCACAGGATGCTAAAAATATTCCATGAAAGACAATCAAGGAAATACAGCTTAAAAGTGTTGACATTTTAGATTGGTACAGTAACCTGGATGAATGACTTTGTAATGTTTGTGCTAAATAGTCCTGAAGCAGAAATTTATCACCAAAAATTATTAATGTGAAGAATATCCACAGTTATACACATGTGTAAATATCTTCTTTTTGTTAATAAGCAGATTACTGACAGTTCACTTTCTATCATTCACATCGGTGAAGAGAGAAAGATTAAAATGAATTAGCTGACTCCATTGTTTTTCTCACTTCTCCTTTGAAGGTGAACGATTCATTGCGGTGATACTTTTATGAAAATCTCTTTTGGAGATAAGACATCACATGGTACCATTAAAATGAAGATGGCTTTTGGAGCAAGCACCATACAGAAAGGATCTGCTCCATCTATGTTTGTGACTCATCAAACCCTTCTCTATGTTCAGAATGCAAATCAAGAAGGCAGCATTTGGGAGATTAAATACAGTAGTTTGTCTTTAAGAGCAGGGACAAGGGATTAATTCCAAGGCAACCACAGCCCCTATTCTATCCTCTGCAAAATTCAATGRCTTTGTTCATTCATTCACGCAGTATTTTTCTTGCAGATTATGGTTCTCAGAGAGAACAGGGTAGAAAGGGAAACAATATGAAAGGGAAGCAAAACTGATGGCTGTTATAAGTTCTTGCTCAACCCACAGATTTCTCAAATAGTGTGGATGCTTACAGATAATTAAGTAACCACTATCTCTATGTGCCTTTTAAAAATGAATCCTACTACATGGTCAGATTAGATAAACAAAGAGTTTTCTCTTGTTCTAGGACTGAATGATTACTGCTTTGTGATTTCTCATCCTCCAATAGGCAATTGTGGATTTTGAAAAAGCAGAAGGTGAAATTCTATTTGTCATCAATTTCTCTTAGGGGATACAGAGCAGAAAACTGCAGACAAGCTGCCTCTTTGATGGCTCACTCCTAAAAATCTCTTTTTGTTCTTTATCTATTTGAACTGACAGTGATCAGAGCTACAGCAGGACAGGCCTCTCTGGAGAAATCACCTTCCCCCTGTCTATTGACAGATTCCTCTGTTCTGAATCAGACAGGCCTTGTCCCATCATAGGCATCAAGGCCTTGGAAGTAGCCACCAATTAAACCTCTTGAGCCAGTAAAATCTGAAGCCACTTTTGAGTGTCTGTTCTGATTAGGCAGGATGAGACAAAGCCCATCACCCCCCACCAGAGCAGCTCCCTGGTCTCAATTTTCTCTTTTGCCTTCACCAGGTGCGAGAGGTGTGAGAGGAGCTTCACACAAGCCACCCAGCTGAGTCGACACCAGAGGATGCCCAATGAGTGCAAGCCAATAACAGAGAGCACAGAATCAATTGAAGTGGATTAACTGATTGACTGGTTGGAATTAAACTGCAAGGAAAGTCATGATTAAATGTCACGGACACTTAAGCAAAACCAAAGATTTCCTCTGAGCAACTTTCAATCAGTCCCAGAAAACCAAAAGCAGTAATAAAATAAGTAAGATGTTAAGAGATATTGATCCTGGCATGGAAGTGAGACCAGGAAAGAGATTATTTATTTATGACTAGGGATGAGTCTTATTTCAATTGACAAGTTACTTGGGACTGTTAACATTTCAAGTCCCTTCATGTATTGCTTTAAATCTAAAAGCCTTTATAATTGTTATTTAATGCCAAAATGGGGAGTCTCAAGGGTTCTTCTGCTCATAGTTATGACTGAGAATGCACATGGACTTGTTTATTGTTGCACCTTTTTTTGTAGCATGACTCAGAGGACTCAGATGTAATCTGTACATTTAGCTGGGCTGGGCTAAGTTGATCTTGACATGGCTGTAATAGAAATTGCTGTGTGGGATGGAAAGGGATCACGAGCTATATCTGGGTCAGTGTCAGCCACCTCAGACCAAAGGGCGTTCCATTTCCATAGTCTCATGCCTCACACTGTGTACACATTTTCATGCAACTAGTTTGCATTGGCATTGTCATAGATATTCTGGGAAAGAAAAAAACAACAACAAAAACAAAAAACGGTAAAAAAAATGGAATGTTTTATATCTGCAAATATACATTATACAAAGAAACAAGTAGGAAACCTGTGTTAAACTAACAGAGCTTTCAAATTCAGTCTAATAGCTGTGAAAGACAGAGGTGGTAAAAAGTACTTTAAACACTAAATATTCCAGTCCATGTGTAAATCATATTACAAGGAGCAGAAAACTGAGAAGATACTTTTGGTTTGGGTAACTGATTTAATGTCATGTTGATTTCTAGGAAAATCAATCAGAAATCCAAACTATAGTCCATTGATATTTTCAGCCTGTTATCTGGATCAAATTGAAAATGCTTCTGTATCAGATGAAGCTTTCAATACGTTGGGCTGAGCTTCAAAACAAAAGATAAATCTGAATAGAGATACTTTATCAATTTCTTTGAGGTTACATAACATTCACTTCACAGATATTTGCCTTGTACAGTGAATGAAGGAAAGCGAAAATATTCCCAACATAAGTGTAAAAAGCTCAGATGCCATTGGGTTGATTTAACAATTTCCATATTGGCTTTTTTCCATGCTTTTATCCATGATGTATTTCAGATTTCACGATTTTGTCTAATCAAATTATGTTTTCACTTTTAGAGACCAGTGGCATTTGTTTATATATTGTTTCAATGCTAGAGCAGTAGGCTGACAAAAATGTTTAAAAAAAAGAAAAAAAAAA
>JACDOX010000250.1:1750-213709 GCA_014549065.1 Cardinalis cardinalis | reverse complement strand
AAAATCACAACCACCAAGAAGCAAAACCTAAACAGTCTGAGGTCACGCTTTATCGTGAGGTAATACTGCAAAATACAATTGTGGAGAATATGGGGATTAAAACAGAATAATTCAGTTTTGCACCAAAACTGAAATGCTGAGTAGCTCATAAGGGCTCAGTTGCTTATATTAAATATTTTAAACACATTTATGGGGATGATTTTAAATATGTAGAGAATAAAGTATCCAGTTCTGTAAAGGGCTAGACAGAATCAGCTACAAATTTGACATCAGGTTCAGACCATTTATGAATTCTGCAAAGAGCTCAAGCAGAAAAAGAGCTTACAGTAAAATTCAAATGCATTTGAAAGGAGTTTAAAAGCTAAGACATCCATACTGCATGGTGCTCATTTATTATATTGTAAAAACTTACACTGCGGAATCTGGAGTTTCCAAAGCTTTGCAGGGAATTACTTCAGGAGTATTTATGTTTGGCCATTGAAATGTGAAAAACATTGTGGGGGAAAAAAAGAATTTTTTCATTGTTCTAGCAAACACCAGATTATCTCATAAAGAAGGTTTATTCCTATGAGTTTTCAGCTCTATTTCTGAGTGCAGAGGTATGGGAAGTGAATGATTCTGTCACCTGCCTGATTCTATCCTCAAAACTAGGAGAGACTCTTAGCTACTATATAAATGTGTTTGTTTGTTTGTTTGTTTGTTTGTTTGTTTGTTTGTTTGTTTTTAGGTTCAAAGAACCATGGGAAGCTGGGTAGGAAGACTTGTAACTTAAAGGTGACTATTTGAACATTGTTTTGTTCCTAGCAGGGTTAATGAAACAGAAGAAACCAAATAAAATACTAAACCTTTCAGACACTCATGCCTGGTAGCTCACATTTTCCATTATTTATGGGGCTTAATGTAAAGTAACATTCTGGTGGGGCACCAACTTTTAGTTAACTATTTGAACAGTATCTATTGATCATTTCTGCAAGCAAACAGTTAAACAAAGAACAAGAGATCAGAAAATTTATAAATTGAGTAAGTGGGAAAATGTCATGCTCTGAAAAGAAAATGTGAGCTATGTTAGATCAGTGAGTTTTGCTGCTGCATTATCTAACCCTGCTCTCATGGTCAGGGATGAGGTTTGTGGCAGTGAAGAGACTCCACTGTATTTGAATCATGTAGTGCAAATAGTACCTAAGTATGTGCTTACAGAAATTGCAAGTTCCCTGCGGACTGCAGGTAGGCTTACTTGTATGTTTTCATTTAAACATGTCTAAATATTCTTCTGAATGGGTGGGAAGTAAAGGTCAATTGTTTCAAGATTGTATTGGATTTTTTAAAAAATGCACTAGAGTAGTATGTCTGCAGAACTTATGTTATTTTCCTTCCAGATAATTCTTTCTAGTGTAAATCTCTATGTTGTTCCATATACCTAAAGACAACTTCAATTATTGTATTATTTTATACATTGCATTTTCACAACAACACATTTGGCTGCATATGAAAGCAATACAGTGAAAACCCATGATTCCATAGTGGCATTTTCTTGAGTATCACATTTGGCATTCTATTACAGTATGGCAAATGTAAAACCAATGTGAACACAAAATACATTCTAGGTTTGGACTAAACAGAATTCAGTTCCTGTCTGGACTTCCCTAATACTGAGTGAGTTTCAGTTCATGTATCAGCAGGACAACTGTACATTTAGGTCTATTATGCATACAATATGTGTTTGCACACAGTAATCTGAAGCAGTAAGTGTAATTCAATTATCTTTAAATGTAGTGATTATGTGCCTGCCATTTCAGAATTTCTGAAGCACTTGGCATCTCTGTTTTGTAGTCTGGTAAAAAAAGACAAGCTTTTGGTTTTTAATTTTTTTGTCCAACCCTGAACATGTTGGAAATCATATTTAAAAATTGTGCTTAGTTCTGATTCTTTTTCAGTGTGGAATTAAATTTTGTATGTTCATAGAGTTATACCTTTCAGAAAGACTTTGGGTCCTTTATAAACCTACTTATAGCCCCTAAAGATGATAATTTTAAATACAATTTGATTTTCTTCCCATGAAAGAAACTTGAATTGGGAATAATATAATAATTACAGCACATTACATACTAGAAACTTACACGAAATTATGTGTATAACTTTTACTTTTGGTAACATCATCTCTCCTTTAAATTAAAATTTATTTTTTGTATGGTRCCATTGCATTATGTGATGCTGTCTTATAGCTGAAAAAACAGTGTGATTTCAAACAAATAAATAAGTGAATGTCCAATATTAAGTCCTCATTGCTTTTAAGAGTAATTAAGTTGCTCTCATTTTTTAGAAATTACAATTAGAATGCTATTCTGTTCCTTGCAAGTCCTTTCTGTGGATAAGATTCCAGAAAATATAACATTCTGGGACTCCATGAATTTTTTTTTTCTTCCTAGATTTTGGAAGTTTCGACATCATCAAGTCAATCTGAAAAAGCCCATAAATCCACCCTATAGATGTAGAGTATGCTGAAGGGGTCCTGTGTTGTAATAAAAATAATAATGACATTGTAATTAGAAAGATCAACAGTTTGCTTGCATTTTTTAAACTTCATTAAATTGCCTCTTTTTTACTGTAAAGGAGCAATTAAGTCATGCATGTAGCTGTATTCTTGTGATATCAAATGTAAAGATTACATTGTGTTTAAATGAAAATAACAGGCACACATTTAAAAAGAAGATGAAGAAATGTAAATATATTTGATTAATAAAACATTTCTATTACTGTACCCTAAGTCTTTGTCTTATGTTGATATTACTTATGGAATTTTGTCTGCGCTCTTCAGAAAATTAAATATGCTAGAGTGCATTGAAGGTAGCCTCAAATAATCAGCATCCCATGATGAGGTTGTCATTATCAGCTTCCAAAAAGTGTTTGCAGCTTGGAAGTTGCAAACTCTTGCAGTCAGAAGAGAGTGAGATCAAGTTTAGGTTTCTTGGTCACTGAGTCTCAAAACTACAATGGATGTATTGCTGAGAAAATGCCACAGTTATGCTCAAGCAATTTCTCAAATGTATTTTGGAATAATTTTCTATAGATTATGATGTAAATCATGCCATATAATAACTAGGTTTTTCTATTTTGCCTACTTCAGTGCTGGGCTTTTTTGTGGCTGAGTAATTTTCTTTTACCTGAATCCTGATTAAAAGGGTCACCATCTAGTGGACTAAGAGAGAGTTTCAAAATTGTAGTTGATGAGGACTTGGAACTCCTTCATCAGAAGTCACTCTAAAACTATAGCTAAAAGCAGTAACCATGCTYCACTGCAAAGGACCTTCAGTGCGTTTTTCAGCATTATTTCACTGCCATTGTTTGTGTCTAAGAACAGTGATTAGTTTGCTAAGTTACCCCTTGTTCCACTTGAAAAAGTATCACTTGAGTGTGCAAAAAATATGTCAGTTTCTGTAATTTTTCATGTTGTTTGACCTTTTACGTAAGCACCAGAACCACCATGGTAGAATCATGGTGCAAAACTACTGTATTTGAGAAAATACTCAGGTAAATCTGCCAGCAGACTGCCTGCTGATTTGCAAGTAGCAGGGATAGTCAATTATTCAAGGGAAGTTTCTATACATCCAAGGAAAGTTCCTTCTAACAAGAATTGCATTGAGTCGTACAATGTATGAGATTATATCACTAAACCCACATAATCTGTCATGAGCTAATGAGACACAAATGTCTAAAGGGGCTGGTGGGTCGAGGAGTCCTTTGGCTGGTGGCCCAGTCTATGATATAGAAAAGTCCTGGGGTCCACCACCTTGAAACTCTTTGGGTGCATGATTTAGAAGGGGTGAGACTCTGCTAATATTTTTCTTTTAACTCATTTACTGAACTTTTTTAGTGGCACTGAGGACCAGCAGCGTGCTGCTTGCCTAATTTGCCTCTGATTGCGTTCACTGAGATCTGGGGAAGAATCAATCTGATATTAAAGTACAAAAGACCAGGAAAGCTAGATAGCATCAGTTTTAATGTTTGGTTTTTGTTGTTTTTTTGTCCAAATAAAGAGGACACTTGCACTCGAACAAGTCAACAAGTCACTGCACACACTGCTTAGGCAGCCTCCTTGGCACCAAAAAATATCTGCCAGTTAAAACAAGTCTAATGACTTAACACCACAAACCCAAGCTATGCTTGAACTGATGACACACAGATGTTGAAGCTACACTCTGACCTCCATGTACTGAGTGTCAGTTTCCCCGTCCTAAGACTTACTTCTTTCCATACTTGCTAAAATCAGTCAACAAGACATTTTGAGAGAGACTTGGCCAGCATCATGTTCCATGGTTGTAGGGGATCTGACAGCCTTTTGGACTAACTAATATAATGCAGGGTGCTTAATACACCGAGATTCCTGGTGAAAATAGATGCCAACAATTGTACAGCAATAATTAGGTCCCTAAAAACTAGAAGTGCCAAAAGCCAGTGCAACAGATGGGGGATTTATTTTTCTTCTCAGTATTTCCTGGCGGTCACCCTGAGGACAATCAGCTAGCCAAGGGACAACCACAGGTATCTGCTTTGCTCTGAATCTGAATCACTTATATAGGTGTAAAATAAGAACCACAGATATCTGAACATAGCCACAGGTGATTTCATATTCATATAAGTAAGGACATCAGAAAACTAATGGTGTAGAAGACCTGGATAACCAAACACAGTTGGAACTGGACATAGGAAGGGAGGAGCATACAGTCTATCACAAAGGAATCAGAATCTTCCCACTCAGTGTGTCTCATCTTAGAACAAGGCATTGACAAACCTCAATTTTTAAGAAAAAAATATTTTTATTACAGATAACATAACTTTATAGACACACACTCTCTTGGAAAAAGGTATTAGTGAAGCCTGGGCCATCCATTGTAGCTATGGTTATATCACTACCTTTCTCCCCATTGTTGTCTTCTCCGCCAACCACAGCAGATGAATGATACCAATATTTCTCCATGGATTTAAACTTTTTCCAGTCTTTAGTCTTCTTCCCCCTCCCATCTTGCCTGTTATAATTTTCATCTATTATACTTCTATTTTTCTTTTCCCCTCTGACATTGCTGTATTCAATCATTCTTCTCATCTCTAGAGTTTCTCCAAATAAGTTTGCAAATGACCAGGGGAGGAACTTGTATTTGTTTATATTGGCACAACAAGTCACAGAAATACATTTTTTAATAATTGAAGCCTCAATAGAATGAGTCAAACTATAATAGTCATGCAGAGTTTTCAACCTGGAATTTATTTTTTTTTAGGAAGCCAAGAACATTTTAGCCTAAAGCACACACTACAGAGATCAAATAATTCTTCTGGAAGCTATTTAGCTTTTTTTCTTTTTTATTAGCCTTATAACAGGACAATCATTTTCTGTATTTCCCATGGCATAAAAGTAATTATATACGCAGTAAATAAAAATTTTCATCAGAAAAATATTTTCTATCAAGCAAAAAAAGAGCTCAATAAATGCAAACACTGAACCATATTTGTAATGCCTGTGTGTTTCTTTGGGTCTCTCTTGATTTTCTCTTTTTTTTTCCTTTAAAATATATAAAGCAAGTTTCTTCTACTTACACATAAAATCCTCAAGAATGGGGATAAGGTATTGCTGTAATAGTAATTGCACCACTTCTTTCTGCACAAAGAGGTTCTGCAGCAGTGCCTGATCAGTCTGTGATAACAACACGATGTAACTCCCATCTCAGTTTTTGGAACAGCTTATGTGACAAAGATATATGTTCCATGACCGTAGGCAGACACAGCTGAAAACAGTATCTGACTATTAACATCAGTTGAGCTTGTTTTTATTTAAAAGCTAAAGATAGGACAATGTTTGCACTCGTCTTTTTTAGGAGGGTAGCAGATCTGGGACATTTAAGCTCTGAAGGAAGTTTAGAACCATATTGTGTCAGCCCTCAATCTTCCTAGTTTTTCTTTGCTCTGTGTCAATAGTAGAGCTCCTAGAGAAAGATCTTCCTTCAAGTACACATTATCAATAAAAATTTTTCAGGCTGTTTTTAATTTTTTTTCTCTCAGAGTTTGCTTGCTAGAGAAGTAAAGGGTTTGCTTAAAGTGGGGGGAAAAAGAAAAAAAAAGAGAGGAAAAAAAGAAGAGAGAAATGTCTTCTATAAGTTCTAGGGGAAAATAATTTTAAATATCGCTATAAAATGGGCTGATTTGTGTACAACTCCTCTCTTCAAGAACTCATTTTCATCTAAAAATATTTCAAGAGAAGCTTCCTGCTTAGATCTAATTACTGAAGGAAAAAATTATGAACATTTTTATACTACAGATCATGACACTGTAGAGTTTAGTGGATGGCTCTTCTGTGCAAGCTTTTGAGTAACATCATTGATTTTAAAATCATTGCTTTACTATTTACTATGGCTGGAAAAATACTGTGGAGAAAAAATTCTCTATCAGTCTTGCACAGTCATATGACCTTAATTCACCCCAAGTTAAGTGGAGGGAATGCATTGTGCACATGATATGTATTAGCATACGGCTATACTATAGATTATGGAAGAATTTTAAGCCAAGTGTGGCTTTTCTCTTCTCTCTCCTTTGTTTGCTGGCCCCTTTGTAGCTCAGGATTTTCCCATGTTAAATAAGGCTGCTGGTTAGCTGCCTTTCTGCCAACAGCCTAAGCACAAGGACTCTTTACCCACAAAATCCCATGGCAGTCCCACGGATATCTCAGTAAGTAGCATGCTTCTAAATTGTCTTCAGATGTAAAAATTCCCAGATCTGCTTCCACCCCAGTAAAAAGCAGTACAGCTTTCTTTATATTATTGGCTCATTATCTAAAACAATCCTGCGGTAATGATCCAGATGTTTGTTTCGGTTTTACCTTGTTTTCTGTTGTGATGTTTGCCATCATGGAAATCACATGATTCAGAACCTGCAGAAGAGAAAGGGAATCTGCATCAATCTCAATTTCTTTGTGCCTCAATTTTGTTTGTAGCCCTCTCACATTTGATTGTGTCATTAACAGCACAGGTAAAATCACAGAAATCAGAACAGATTACCAGGTTGAATTAGGAGATAAGCCTGAATAAAACAGCACAGCGAATATATGTTAATATAGTAAAGACATTAAAAATTATCTTTCATTTCTATTACAGCAAAGCTGAGGTATCGCTACACTGGATTTTTTTTCCTAATCCCTGCAGTTTTCACATGTGTAATACATTAATTGTCAAAGTACCTTGAGTGACGGCTTCATGTAAATTTTTTCTGGAGGGAGGGGAGCTGTTTTTCACAAAATGCTCAACCTATTCAACCTACTTAGTGAGGCTGAGATGATGCAATCTATCCTCAAATCTGTCACAACCATAGCTGTAGTCATTTAAAATAACCAATCCAATCATCCAGCTCTTGATTGTTTGATGTTCTTTCTGGCTTTACACTTTTGATTAAGAGGCTCAGCAAAGAGGTGAAGTTGCAGAATAGCAAAGGGTTCCTTGACCTAAAGAACTTGAAGTCAGCAGGTCACTTATAGTGACTGTGATTTATTGAACAATAAACACAGCCTCACCAAATCTCTTTTCTTTCCTCACTGATCTATTTTTGCAGGCAACATATTCTTGTTCAGAACACACATGCAGTGAACTTTCAGAAAAATTATTCAGCTTCAATGTAAAATAAAATGTACCTGTGATTCTGCCTAATGATAATMATGTATTTTAATAGATTCATCATCAGAAATTAAATAAACTAATAATAATAGTCCATGCTACTGAAGAATGCAATTATTCTGTACTAAAACAAAGAAAAACACTAGATCTCATTACATTCAAAATAAAACTTCAACAACAAATCTGCTCTGGAGAGAATCATGTTAAATTTTGGTCAGAGAATAAAGAACATTTTTTCTTGCACGTATTTTTTGTTTAGGTCTTGTGCCTAGTACAAGACCAGGGATTTGCAATGAGAAAAGAGAAACATGCCTTTTGAAGCTAAAATATCTTGTGGATTCTTTTGTGATGGGCATTAAAAAGAAAATAAAGGAAAGGAGGGAGAAATGTAACAAGAAAAAATCCTAATTGCACGCATCGTTTCATTTGTAACGATTTTAAGAAATGGCTTAAGCTAATCACACATAACTGAAGATCTAGGCCAGATATAAGCCATGATTGTTGTATTATTTTTTGCCTATCATGTTTTTCTTAGTAAGTGTCTCTAATAGTCAGTAAGTAGTTTGTAAGTAATCTTACTCATCTGTGCAACTCATGGATGTCACACTCTTTTCCTTGTATGTGTACAGGTACACATGCAGGCATTCACCCTCATTCTCCCTCTTTCTAATCCTTATTATTCCTTTCTTATTTAAAGATTCAGTCTTTTCAGAAGTGAAAAGAAAATGCAAAGGTAAGGGAATAAAGATACTAAGTTGAGATCTTGTAAAAACAAGAAAAAAAATTCTACCAGGAAATCTTACTGCCTAACTTTAATAACCTTAACCAGAACATGTATATGTCACAGATAAATTTTTCATTAAATTTACTTTTGAAATAAGTGTTTAATTTGTTTCTGGCTTCACAAAACTGCATTTTGCCATGCATTAAACCAAAGTAATCTTCCATGTGATAGGTCATCTGACTGTTCTTACACACAGTAGTACTTGGGACATTTGACAATCATTACCCTGCATTTAAAATTAAATGCACCATAAAGAAAGGAAAAATAAGCTTATTTTAGCCAAAGCCTTTCCAAATGAGATGGACGACTGCTATTCTGCTCCCAGACATTTCATCCAGCATATCCTGCCTTGGAGAGGGCGATTGCACCCTCATTGCTCAGCTGCCCCACTCTGGGGTTTCTGTGAGCCCTGTGCAACCACTGATCTCTAATAGGGTGAAAACCTGAATGTGAAACTTGCAGAGCAATTAAAAGCCCAAGAAGAGGAAGACCACATTTTGCATTCCATCACAAACTTAACCATGATCAAAAACGATGTATATATAAAAAGATAAACAAAGAATGTCTTTAAATATCAATTGTCTAATAAAGACAATCATGTTTTCAGCAAGGAACTTCAGGGTTAGAAGCTCAAGCTTTCTGTTTATTTGTTTGCTTGCAATGGAGTTTTAAATGAGTACAGCCTGATGTCGAAAGCCAGTAACCCAGTGGCTGGCGCCACATTTTGTCCAGGGGCTTTTTTTTAATGTGCCCACACATGTCACTATATATCTGCAGTGCCTGAGAGGAAAGGTACCCAACACCAGTTCTGGGACCGTGTATGTGACATAATTTATGTTTTCAACACTCTTCCATGGTACCCCTGTGTTTCCAAATGCTTAAAGCTACTAGAAGTAAATTATTTCTTTCCACTACAGCTCAAAGTGCCAGAAGGCAGGAGAAATTTAAACACAACTAAGATCAACATTGAGAGTTTACTTGGCCTCCACATCTAGCAACACAGTCATAAATTTCTTAGGCTTTTTATTTGAGAATTTAAAAGGCCTTTTAGGTTCAGCAAGTTTTCTATAACAATGTTTCTCTATATGGCTTGTAATGTTGGAAATCCCAAGACTTGCACTGGCATTGTGTTTGATCAGAGGGGTCACTATGTGGCCAACTACTTTCCCATTCAAGTGCTGTTCCACTGTTGACCGCTGCAATGGTGGCAACATGAAAATATCAAAAGCAACAAGGAATGGTGTAATTTCAGGTCCCAATCTGCTCCCTTCAGGTATTGTTCATGCTAAATAGAAATAGTTTCTTTGTTTAAACATCAGAGTTTTTGTCCTTGGAACTACTTTCATATGGTGCCCCTGTTGGGTACAGGCATGTCTAAGAGCCTTATGACTGACTTCGCAATACTTAAAAACCCAATGTACTCTAGAACAGGGACACTGTCATTGACAGGAAATAAGTGGGCATCATTTTTGGTAGGGTCTCTTGATGTGATGAGGATTATGAAAGATTCATGTCACGTTGATGGTGGCAAACATTGACTTGTATCTGTGTCAGTAAGCACACAGCCATCCAAACACTGATGGTTACTTTGCAGTCACTGAACTGCAAATCAATGCAAGCTCAATTGCTGCACAACATATAACCAGAGATGTTGTTTTGTGGTGTCTGTGGTAACAGGCAGCTTTTGGATGGCTAGTAACACTGGTTTAGTTCTATCAAAGAGCCCTTTATTATTGTAAGTCCATGCAAGCTCCTTTACTCCCAGCTGGACTACATTTTCCTCCTTAAAAAAGATTCCGTTGTTGAAGTTGAAGTGTTTCTCCCAATTTGCGTGTTAAGCAATATGGAAAGTACTTCTCAAAGGGTCCATTATTGTTTGCTCTGAGTGACTTAGCCTCCTAAGGAAAGACAATGCCAGGTTTTTGGGCAGCATGAAGATTGCCTCAGCAGTACTGTCAAAAATTATGACAGTAATGATTCTTTCCTCCTGCCCTGGAGAAGGGGAAAGATATTCCAAATATAGATCAACCTTATGCCTCTGGAAGTTTATAACTGCCTTAGATAATGTTACCTCACTTTCTGCTGGTCTACTGCTGTAAAGATCACAATTCTTGAGCTACTAGATCAGCATCACCTTGTTGCCTAAGAAACAGAGAAGTTTTTAAAAATTCCTGAAATCCTTTGTGCACCCCCTTTCTTCAGTCCCCTGATCATTTACTGAGGTACAGAAAAACTGAGCCTTGGAGCTGTTTTTTGTGAACACATCCCCAGGCTTCCTAAGGCCCAATGTGCAATGAAAAGGTTCAAACAACAGATACAGGAAAGCACAAAGATCATCCACCAGCATCCATTAATTTTGTTCACCCCAATGGCATTGACTTCACTCTCGGCTTCATGAGTCATCATTTATGATCTCAGTAATTTACTGCAGTGGGCATCAGATATACCACAAAATCAATGAAAATGAAGGCAAATTCAGAACTAAGATCAGGACCTGTAAGTCACTAATGTTCGAAAATGATGGAGTGAGAATTATTGCGTGGATTCCTATTGGCCTCAACTGCCCATGGTATAACTTGCCTGAGTGCAGCATGCACAGATTCTTTATTGTACAGGAATCAAGCTGCAGTCACTGCTGAACCACCTGGCCTCCTTAGCACTTAAAGATGTACTGCAAATCAATTATGAAAATAGAGTTTAGTCCATATTTATGGGCTGAATGTCCCTACTAGCCAGGCTCTAGGGGACATTCAGAACAGAAATACATTTCAGCTGCTCCTTTAAATAATTAGTTTTCCTCTGTGAAATCCTCTTGATAATGCTTGGTTCCCAGCAGATATGTCTGAATTCATCATCCTGTGGTACTGCAAGTACAATGAATTTCAGGGTAATACTGGTGGCACTTAAATGTCTTCTACTCATGAAAAGTGTGACCAGAAAACAAAATTTCATTGTGCAAAGAAGGCACACACTATCTCTATTGGATAATTTTACTTGTCATTCCATAAGGCTATTCTCTAAAGACCTAATTCACTGCTTGTATTTCTATTTCAGATACACTTAGCAGAATAAAGATGGTGTTCTTCATAAATATTACGTTAGAATAATTTGCAGATATTTTTTAGAGCAAAGAAGTGATCAAACTAGGCAAGTTTTGGATATGGTATAAGAAATGGAAATTCACCAGCCATGAGGCCAAGGAACAGTATAGCTGCGTCACTACAGTAGTGTTTGTCCTTGCCAGGAAAGCTGTTCCCAAATAACTCTACTCCTTAATGAGGTTACTTAGGAAGACAGAAGCAAAGGAATTAATTGAGAAGATATTTCCTAGAATTTTATCGTTCCTTCTGCTGCCAGAACAGAACAAAGCATGTTCAAATGCGATCCACAGTATGAAAGACTGGTCAGTCACTCTCTCCTCCTAACGCCAAGACTCACCAGGGGACCTCTTCATAGAACAGAACATGCCAGGAGAGAGGGCATGGGGATCAGGTGCAGGATAGATGTTTATTTCAGAAAGAAAGAAAGAAATGGGAAACAGATTAACAGAAATGGAAACAGCTTAAAGAACACCTTTGAAAGGTGTAGGCAGCGGGTTGGAAGAAAGCTCTTCCATAGGTGGAAAGAGTGCACTGTTAGGAAATAATTTAAAAKATAATATGATGGAAGAAAATGTCTTAAAATCCAGATCAAAGCCTTATTTAACTTAATAAAGCTTAAAATAGTCCTTCAGATTGTGTCAAGGAGAAGTGCACTGCATGGCACATGCCACAGTTTTGATCTGGATCAGGGATGTGGCTGGAGTGTGCAGAGGCAGAAAACCCAAAAGAGGGGCCTGGAGTAGGGAAAAAGGGTCCAAAAATTCCTGGACCCCACTGCATTTCAGAGTCAGATGGGACATCTCTCATGGGAACTGGGCACTGTTAAAATATCTCCCAGGTTATACGGAGCCTTATCATTGGAAGGGCTTTGTTGATTATTCTCCTGCAATGACAGAGAATATTACGGAAAACAAATTTCAAATCAAAAGCAACATCAGCACAGTACTTTAGGAAACAAGCTCTTTTCTCTTTAATAATTTGGATGCCAGATCTGTAACAGAAACTAATTCTATCCTTAAACCTGTTTTATTCTTAATAAAATAAAAAAAATTAGAAAATAGGAAAAAACTGAAAAGAAAATCCAGAGTCAGTTATCAAAGGACATAAGACAGAAGGAACTTTTGTCAGTTGTCAATTTCCCTTGCAGTTCCTCTTTCATGGACAGGGTTAATCCCACTGACTTCATTGAGATTTTATGCTCTCAGGGTTATGCTGCTGCACTCATTTGTCTGTAAGACAACAACATTTCCTGACTCAGGGCCTTCAGTCCACCTTATTGAAAGCCATCCACATGATTCACAAAGTCATCGTGATAACCCCAACAGCAAAATTAGGTTGGTTCATAATGCCAGAGAATTCTGAGGGATGCTTCGATTTATATCCTGTGCCCCAACTGTAAGATCTCTGTCCAATATTTTGAGATTATTAGAGGACTTTCATAAGGGAAAACAAGCATTTGGAAAAATCATAGTGAAAATTATCCTTTTGCCTTCGTTGAAGGCTACTTTTCATAGGAATTAGCTTGCTGCAGAAACAAAGAAAAAATAGAGAAAAGTACTCCTTAAATATTTTTCTTCCAAGTTCTGATTAAAAAAAAAAAGATAAAAGAGAGTGGAAACAAATTATAATCAATATGTTTCATTTTGTACTGCAGAAAGGAAAATGACTGTTAAGAGCCTATGCATAACCTTAAGCAATACCAGATGTGGTACAAAGAGAAGTCTTAACTACTACTCACAGTTTGGGGTTTCTTTCAAGACAGTTAAGAACAGGTAAATTTGATGGGTGAAAGTGTTATGCCAGAAGGAGCCAGTTAATGAAGCAGAGTCAGACCTGTCAAAAAGCAAATACAATATGGGGCTCATGCAATTTGTAAAGCATTACATTAAACCTCGGACTGGCAATTTGAAACAAGATAAAAGTAGAGGTTGTTTTTCTCAGTTTTAATCCAGCAAAAGGGAAGTTTAATACAATGCTGTGAGGATATGATATAATCACCTTCTCAGCCCCAATCAGACCAGCAGTGTTCTGTTTTGTGACCCATTCATTTGCCAGGAATGATGCAGAGGGCTGAGCCTACAAACTCCACATGGTGTGAAAAGGAGCCAGAAAAAATGCAGTGTAACCAGGCTCCCTAAGGGATTTTTACCACCTACAGCCCACTTTTCTGGGTAAGCACTGTGGGAGCTTTCCTGAAGTGCATTCCCATGTGACCTAGAAGCAACCAAGACAGAAGGATCTGCAGGCATTTTGAAGGTTCTTTTATGTGTTTTGGTTCTTTGGGTTTTTTCTTTCCCCCCTCCCCCCACCCCTCCCACTTTATGGGAGGTGAAAGATGTCGCTGTGTTATAGTTGTAATTGTGGTTTGGACACTGTTCATGTGCGATTTAATATTCTGAAGGACTGGAGAGTGGTACTACAGTGCAAATACTAAATTACAGCCTCTGCTGTGATGCATTATTCACCTGTCATGCAGTGAACAGTCCTTCATTCTCACCCAGGTGGAAATCAGCTCAGACAGTGGTTAACAGAATCTTCAGATATGTCTGAAGCATGGGTTATCACAAAAATAAACAGCCATGCAAATCTTCTCCCATACCAAGGCACAGAGAGAATTTCTAGACAACTGCATAAATTCTAGTGTGTATTCATCCAGACAAAATAAAACAGCAACAACCAAAAATAAAAATCCAAATCAAGCCCTTCTCTTAAATAGCAGACTTCTCTGGACAAAGTTTCCCCTTTTCACTAGTTCTAGATTGTGTTGTGAACTTTACAAAAACAGACTCTAGGGAACGATCCACAGACAGGCAGCCAAGCTAAATGAGGAAAGGTTTTTGCCAGCTGTAATTTTTCTGATCTGTGATCTGTGCAGTATATTCTAAAAAGCCAAAAATATCCACATACTCTCAGAGGATAGGTCAGATCTAGATGGAAGGCCCAGAAAACTCCAAAAATTTCAACTTCAGAGCTAGCCAAAATAGGAGAGTTCAAGTTTACTAGATCTCCAGCTTTAACATTCAATTTCTTCAAAACCCCTGTCTGTAACCCTCTCATCTTTTCTTTTCTCCCATCCTGAGTGAAACACTTCAGCTCCCACTGCTTTTAACAAATGGCAACCAAAATCAGGAAAATCTCTAACAGTGGCTAGGCATAGAAAGGGATGTAAAACTGCACAGTAATGCAAAATTAGAGTAACTCAAATATGGCTGGAGAACACCTTGTAGAACTTGCTAAATGACCTTCTGTAGGACAGCAGTCAGTGAGCACTTCTGTTCCACTCCCAGGGCTTTACTCAGCCTTACTGGTGGTACAGCCTCAGAGACCAGCACCAACTGTGGACTTGGCTGTACATGCAAAGTCTTTTAAAGGCTCCTCTCACTTTTCCTCTGTAATTTAAAAAATGCACCCCAGTGCATTTTAATACTGTTGCAGTAGGTCAGCAGCCCAGCAAAACATAAGGAATCCTACTAAATGTAATGAATTGGAGTCATCATTCCCTTCATATATATTTGTGACAGGCCTGTATTTGTGTGGTCCTGCTTCTAGTCAGAGGAAAGTACTAAATAATTCTGGTGTATTCACATAACTTCACCACTGCCAGAGGTTGTTTACCCACTGACCACTCCCAGCATGTTACGTAGGTTATATTTCTTTCAAAAGGTTCATTTCCTATCTTTTACCTCATATCTACATTTGAGAAGTGATTATTCTAAATCATGTCACTGAAGTTGTTATCATCCTCTCAAATTTTATTTAAAAAAACTTGGAGGTCTTTATACAGGAAATCATATCTACATGCTATTCAAGATATTCAGCCTGAATCCTGTGGTCCTCATTCAAGCTTTATCCTGGCACAGCTTTTACTGAGGTCAATGGGCTTATAGCCTGAATAAAGACTAAAAGCTGTGAGACGGGGCCCACTGGGCAAAATTACTAGAGATGGACAAATTAGTTTGGATAGACTAGCATTGAAACAAAATATATGCTCAAGTCCTAGACTGAGCTGAAGCCAGTCCTTTGCATTTAGCTGTGTGCATAACTTTTGTGAATATTCATATTCACAGCTTGGGTCCCTACATCCTGGCCTCCAGAATGTGTGAATTGCCACAGCCATCCTTTCTTCCCACCATGGAGGCCCCATCGCAGGAGAAGGCTTCCTCCCCACAGGAGTTCATTTCAGTAGACAGGCAGCTCCAGGGCATGAACAAGGCAGCCCTTACTGCAGGGTTTTGGGTTGATCTTCTCCCTGCAAAAATGTTATTTTAGAGAGCCTTAAAAAAACCGCAACTGTCTGGATTCCTACTAAGGAGTGATTTCTTAACATGGCTGCTGTGCTTGCTTCTCTTCCACATTCACACAGCTCTGCCACACCCCTAGAGATTCCAAGGCTGTCTTGGGAGGTCTCTTCATGCCAGTGCAGCTTGCAGCCTGAAGCAGGAAATTTGCTGTCTTCCAGGTCAGGGCACGGGAGAGAGATCTTCCCTCCACAGCCAGGGCACAGGAGAGTCCTGTTGAAGCACCACCAGGTTGTGCCAGTGTCAGGCGTCAAGAGATTTTTACTGGCTAAAGCAGCATACACACACTGCTTTGTCTTTTATGGTTGTCATTTGTCTGTAGAAGAGGACGTGTCTCTGCCTGCACATGCTTGTCTTAACTTGGAATGGAGGGTTGGTTGAACCCTAAAGCCTTTATTCACGTACTCACCTTTGCACCCAGGAGCGGAGGTGAAACTGCAAAATTCTTCTGCTGCTGGTAGGACCTCCAAGACAGCCAGATCTCTTCACAAAAAACTAGGAAATTCAGATGAAGTCTGGTTGCTGTGAAAAATCAATTTTGTGACCAAAATGTTTGGACAGGGTATAGGAAAACATCAGACCTGTGAATATGTTGAAAATCAGTATACACCATGGCCTGACTTTTTCAATTTTACTAAATGTTACACTACTCCATCTGTGGACTCTGTGGACAAAGATAGCCAGTGTTAATTTTCATGCTCTCTTGGTGGTGTGAAAGAGTGTCAGATCATTTATGTAATTTCTAGTTGGAAAACTTTCTTTAAAAGTCTGATTTTTTGGTTGAGTGACTGGAAAACATTCATTATTAATTTTGAAAATATTGGAGACAAGTACCATAAGGTTGATTTTCAGATATTACAGATCTCTGGTGATAAAATTTAAAAATAAATAATGAAGCATCTCATCCAGATTATTTAAACTGCAAAGGCAAAGGTACCTGCTATATATTAACACTGTCAGCCACCTAGGCATTACAGTGGATTTTTAATGTGTTTCATCAAAATACTTAAAGGCACTTTTTAAAATATATGACCCACTAAATAAAAAAATATAGGACGTAATCTTCAAGGCACACTGATTAATGCAAAATTGACTTGAGCAAATGCAGCTTATGGCCATAGTCCAGGAAGCTCTCTTCATGCTAAAGAGTTTCGTACAATAGTTTTCCATTTTCAAAATCACATCAATTTTTACTTACAACATTTTGAAAACAGGTACAGCAACTTTCAATCAACTGTCCAGCAATAATTTAAAATCCCTTACTATTAAATTGCAAAAGTTTGAGTCATGAGAATAGGACAATGGCATAGAGAACTGATTTCCTGACTGTCACCAACCCAGGGCTGTCAACTGCTGTGCAATATTGCCTGTACAGACTAGAGATGGAGCAAACCAAATTATTAACTATGGATAAATTATGTGATTAATTTTTCTCTTTTCCTTCTTTTTTTTTTCTGTGTTTCTGATTTCTTCAGATATTCTCATGACAGATAGACTAAAAATATTTATGCTATCAAAACTCATAGTAGGATTTGTGCTGAAATACCCATGTGTCAACAAATGCTAAATGAGCATATTACAGAAATGAAATCATATGAAAGGCTCTCTGCTTTACCTATGCAGCACCACCATGGGGGAAAATAGCTGTAGTTCCTTTCTATCATTATTTCCTGTAGTAATATTTGATTGTCAACAATTAAAAGTAGACCCTCAGCTGCTGGGTATAATGCAAGCAGGCATAAACACTGCCTTTCTCCCAAAAGAAGGACTTCAGTTTAAAAAAAACCTTAACCACCATGCAAACACTGGGAAAACATAGCTAAATATTTCCTGAATACTGCCTTCATGCAATAAGAAAGCCACAATCGGGGTGCATGCACCCTGCACCCAGCGCTGGGGCTTCAGGGCTGCTTGTRAAAGCACCAGCAGCTCTGCAGGCTGCAGCATGAGGCTCAGCCAGGGGTGACAATGGGACAACTGTCTTCTAATTTCCACCTGTGAAGGGAAAATTAACTGAAATGGAAAAACACAGCACCTACTCTGTGTATTGGCTGGAGTGTCTTGTGATGATACTGGCACAAGCACTTCACAGAAAGAATGTTTTCCTTGCAAAGACAGTGAGGAGGTCATTCGGTGTGTGCCATTCTTACGATGTTTTTTCAAGAAGCCTTAAAAATGGTAGAGGAGTTGGTATTGCCATATTTCTCCCCACCTAATCTCATGTTCTTCCTCTGCTTTAGGGGATGCAGAGGACTGAAGATGTCTGTCAGCTTCTAAGAGGTCATGGCTGCCTGGTGAYCTCCTGGTAGAAATTAGAGATAGGCAACATGGAGGTGTTATTTGAGGCACCTTACCCATAAGTGGATCAAAAAACATTAAAGGTCTCATGAAAACACTCACCACAGAGAAAGAAAAGAAAAACAGGAAATGAAAAGAGAAGCAGAGAAAATAAAAGTTCACATGAAGTTTTCAGGGTTCCAGCATCAATTTTCTTTTTATAAGACAAAAATGTTTGAGAGCTTTTTTTATGAAAAGGAAAGCCTGTTTTATTGACTGATGAAAGCTTTATGATAGCTCTATGATCTGGTCTATAATTTCCAAATTGTTCCTAAACTTTTCCCTTCAGAGAGTCTCTGATGGCAGCCTGGGGAGCTCAGCCTCTAAGGCTAACAACATCCCAGCCACCACCATTCTTCTGGAAGAGAGGTCATGGTGTGAGCAAAGCTGTGTCTTGCTCATTCAACCTGTACTGAACACATAACATAGGAAAAGATGTAGGCAGTGTGATGTTCAGTGTGGCCTTGCCAAACAGACATGATACTCCTCTTGGTAAGAGGAATTGCTGCAAGTTTTGGTTTGCCAGCAATCTGTTTCCCATGCAAGAAAAGAGACTCACATTTTTCTCATGTTTTCTATGAGTGAAGAAAGATGGGAAAAGTTGAGGCCAGGGCAGGTGAACCCTTCTAAAATGAGGTTTGCAATGAGGCTTAAAAATCATACAATCATAAAATATCCTGATATTAGGGATTCATAAGGATCATCAAAATTGAGCTCCTGGCCCTGCATAGGACAATCCCAAGAATAACACACCATGTGACCAACAATGTTGTCCAAATTCTTCTTGAGCTCTGTCAGGCTGGTGCTGTGACCACTGCCCTGGAGAGTCTGTTCCAGTGCCCAATCACCCTCTGGGTGAAGAACTTTTCCTCGTATCTAAACTAAACCTCCCCTGGCACAACTTCAGGCCATTCCCTTATGTCCTGTCCCTGTCCCCACAGAGAAGAGATCAGTGCCTGCCCCTCCTCTTCCCCTCACAAGGAAGCTGTAACTGCAGTGAGGTCTCTCCTCAGTCTCCTCTTCTCCAGGCTGAACASACCAAGTCACCTCAGCCAATCCTCACATGGCTTCACCCCAAGGCCCTTCACCATCCTTGTTACCCTCCTTTGCACACTCTCTAAAAGCTCAATGTCTTTTTTGTGTTGTGCTGCCCAAAACTGCACACAATGCTGAACGTGAGGCCACGCCAGTGCAGAGCAGAGCAGGACAATCACCTCTTTCCGGAATTTTTCATTAACTACCAGAATAATCTTCTCTGTAATTTTACCAGCAGCTAAAGTGAGTCTGACAGGCCTGTGGTCCCCAGGGTCACCTCTCTTGCTCTTCTAGAAACAGCTAACACACTCCATGACCAAAGCAGCATCTATGCAGTTGGGAATAATCAGAGCTGTTATCTTGTGAAATACAATCTGTGGCTGTTTTTGAGAATGAAACTGGCTACTTTTAAACTGATGGAAGTATCTTATATGCAAGCAACATGTACATTGGGAGTATAGCAGCCTACAGGGTTGCCTTGTGTGGGGACCAGGAGAGCTTTGAAACCTAAAGTAGATAATGAAGAACTTGCCCTCAGTGGGCCAGGCTTTTCAAAAAAACATGCAGTAAGGACATATTATACTCCACAATGATTCACAACTGCCTCTCACAGTCACTGAAATAGACTGGAAGAACAATCTTGACTATCACAACCCAAGTAGTGGGTGGGAACCAGGGGTCATTTCATCAAAACCCCTTTCTCAGCTGTGCTGGATCACAAGAACTGAACACTGGAGTTGAGACAAGAGCTACAAAGGTCCTCTTTGCACAAAATGTGTTTTTTAGATCCCCTCACTGTCCTGACACATGAACAATTCCAAAAAAATGGCAGGAGGCTTCTACATGGCTTCAGAAAATGAGAGGGGGAGAGAAGGCAGAGATAGTATGTATTTTTTCATCTTCAACTGATAAGTTTCCAGTCCATGGGAAACCATCAGGATATTATTTTGTGCATGTGTGGTATGAGAATAAAGACATCTTTCTTAACAATGAAAATGCTTTTTTTTTTTGTACTGGCACAGTAATAGATGTGTCCTCCAATTTACCCCAGTACTGTAATCTTTTCCTCTGGTGATTTGTGTGTTCTTCTGGGTTTTGAACTTACAAAAAACTGGTAATGTTGTGCATACTCTACCCATTATTTTATACAGGGAGGTTAATGAGCATATGCAACATGATAACTATGGCAGAGGACCTTTGTGGGCAGTTGCCAGCTCAAACACCAGTTGATCCAGACCAAATAAAGTCGCTCTTTAGCATCTTGAATTATATGATGCACTTAGGAAAAGAAATACCATTTCCCTTGCAGAAAGTAGTTTACAAAGGGTGTGAGATTCCCAAGAGCACCTGGGGACCCCTAGGGCATGGCTGATGCCTGGGTGCTGAAGCACAGCAGAGATGAAGACTGAAAACTGCAGAGCAATAGAGTGTTTGGGTCCAAGGCTGCAGCCACAGAGGCTTCCTCCATCTCCACTGAGCAGGGAAGTAGTGGGCTTGTGCTGTGGAGAAAGGTCAGGGCTATCTTTCTGCCCCCCTGCTGTGCATGCAGAGCCTCTGAGCACTGCTTTTGGCTCCTCTGAGTTCAGGGAGGAGAGCAGTTTTCAGCTAGTCAAGAGATTAGTTTTTTACCCCAAGGTCATTATTACCTTTCATCCAATAAACCAGTCTTCATTTCAATGTAGGACTACAAACAAGAACTAAAGACTTTTTGGTGCAGCTTGGTAAGTGCACAGGATGGTTCTTATGCTTAAGATAGCAGTCTTGAACCTCTCTCTAAACGTGGCTTGGACTGCTGCTGAGACACCCTTATGTTCATTATTTCAATGGGGAAAAATGAGCTGGAAGTAGCTAAACTTATATAATGTTTTTCTTTCCTTCCCCTGCCCCCATTCTCTCCAAACCTTACATTCTTTTGTGTTGTTCAAGTTCCCCAGTGCTTTATATGAGGATTCAGAAGTCTGGTTCTCTGGAAACAATTGTTATGTCAGCTGACATTAACACAGCAAGCACTTTAACTATTTTTCCAACTTATCCATCAAGTTCAATGGCCAAAACATTAATTCTCATTAAGCTTCAACAAAGTTTCTCATTTTCCTTTAATTCTGTCACCATACTGCCTCCATGCAAGACTGCTTTACAAATACATGCAGTCATTTAACTAAAAGAACTTATGAAAGCTTTTTCAGTGACTTTTATATAAAGTCACTGAAAATAAAGCCCATGTATTTGTGAGTGTTCTAGGCCATTTATGACACAAATTTGAGCCTCTCCTGTTCTAAGCTTTAAAAAAAGGCATATATGTTTTAAATCAGCCAAAGAAAGTGAAACTATATATTGTTGTTACTAGCTTGGAAACTAGGCATACCCCTCCAGAATTATCAGAAAATATGAAGAAAAAATAAAGAGTAACTCAGCTGCAGAAACATGGATCAAAACTTTCTTGTTGCCTCCAGGGGCAAGAACTACCCCTAAAGATTCATCACCTGGCTTCAGAAGCCTTAGTTTTTGTTTTGTTCTCACTGGACAAAAGAAGACATTGTTCAAGGACATTGAGCAAGGACATTGTTCATGAGAATACAAAAGATGGAGTGTTACTCTTTTTTTAGTCATCATTAAACAGTAATAGATATGTATCTCTTAATAATGAAGATGGGCTGCTCTAATGTTTCAGAGTGGTAACTGGGCTGGTCTAAGGCCATAACCTGTATGAAAACCTATCCACTAATAAATAATGGAAATCCACTATAAGGTATCATAGTTTCACAGTGGGCAGAGGCTAAAAAATACTAATAATATCTCAGCTATTAGTATAAAAAATGATAAATGTTGCCATTTTAGAACTATAATGCAGTAAATGTATTAAGCAGTGTCTGTGTTTTCTTTTTAAATGAAGCATGCAGCCCCCTCCCACTTACCAAACCACATTTTTACCTTTAAATATCACCCAAAAATGTGTGTAAGAGCTACGGCTGAGGAAGTAAGATGCTGTTCTCGCCCCTAGAGAGAAGAATCACGACAGATTAGCTCCCATGTCCTTTCTGGGTGTGTTGAAAATTTATAAAATAAATTCCCACCAACACTACGAGAGGTTAGTATAGGCAATTGACCTTGTAAATCAAGAATAAAATAGGCCCTATAATGTATAATATTTTGAGGTATTTATCACCTTGCTGAGGCAGACAGGAATCGAGCATGTAAATCGTTGTAATAGTAACAGTAATTCTACATCCCAGTGCCTGCACATCAGTGAGAGTGCCCCTAGRGCTGCAGGGAGGGTTTTCCCTCTGCACCCCCTCACCCTGCCCCAGCACGGCTCAGACTCAGGGCTGGTGGTCTACAGAGACCAACACAAACAGGACAAAGCTGTACACTGAATTGCATCCTCTTTCTTCTTACTTCTGCAACTGCATCTCTAATTCTCTATGCCTTTTGATCTGCTCACCAGTTTTCTCCAGATTTCTTCCCAGCTCTGCAGGATTTTCTTTCCTAAGGAGAAGGCATATTTAGGTTATTCTCCGTTCAATCCCATATCATGATAGAAAAATGACATGAGCCATGGCTGCATATATATTCAAAAAATTCCAAAACATTTGAAGTGGGATAAAATAAATAATCCTGAGGCAAATGACATCTTGAAGTCTCCAATTCTTCTAATATATTCCAGAAATTCACATGACTTTAAGAATACATTGCAACCTTCAGATAATTGCTAATGCATGTAAGTGTTTTGCAGGAAAAACAACATTTTGTGTTATCTGCAAAAAGCCTTTTTGAGTAAGAGTCCATATCTCCAGGTATTTCTTTTAAAGGGGAACAGTTTAATAAAAATAACAAAGCTAGAAACCAAGAACATTAACTTTCACTTTGCCTAGCTACATGCTAGTACTCTTGCTGTAATTATAACACAGAGGTCATTCCAAAGGAATTACCAGCCTTCAAATGATATGAGACAATTATTCTCCAGGGAGTCAGACAAATTCGTAAGACAAATACAGTTGAAATTTCAGACATCAATCTCTTTTTTAACATAGCATGGGAACAAGGGAGCTGTGAAATGTAATTTTACCCTAAGGCCCAACAAATGATCGCATTAAAATGATTTAAAAAAAAGACTTCACATCTATTATACCTCAGAAGTGAATGTAGTGTTAGATTTTTCTAAGGCTTCCTGTGAATAACAGTACTTAATAGAATCAGTAAAGAGCCCTTTACAGATGCCCGTGTTTCTGGCTGGCGGGGCTGTCGCAGGAAGCAGCCCCACATGCTGTGGCATGACGTGGGGAGCAGCGTAATGCCCCCAGCCTGCCCCCACTCCCCGGACACCCCCGGCCGTGGGGGCCACGCTGGGCCCTGCCACACCACCTCCCTGCTGACACCTACAGCTTGGGGTAGCTCTGCACAAGAGGGGATCTTTTTGTCCTGCCCAAATGTTCCCCAAACAGGAGGAAGCTGAGCTGGTCTCATACACACCTGTGGCAAGAAGCTGTGCTGGGTGGGAGCCTCGTTTCCCTGATACTGACAACCACAAGGGGAAATTTAAAGGGAGAAGTACTTACAGCGATCTCAAAAGCACCTTGAAGAGCTTTCAGTGATCACCCATTGTGAACCCCAAGGACACCCACTAAAGGTGTGCATTGCCTGGGAGTGCAGAAGGGGTGATAGAAACCCAAAAGACGGCAGCTGTGGATCCACTACTATTTTATACTTCAGTCCATCAGATTTACACCGCTTCCCATGAGCTTCATTTATCTGGAACCCTGTATGGCTTGAGCACATCTGGAAGATAAATCTGGGACTGGTACCACTTCTAATATTCATGTGTAGAAAGCAGCAAACCCTTCTGTTCCTGCTTGTGTGGAGTCTCTCAAGCTCTCTTCTGCATTTGCACAGAGCTGGTCATACCAGCATGGATTTGAGGGCTGCTTGTGTGAGCTGGGCAGGATTTAGCCCAGCGTGTGTACCACAGCCAAAGTGTTGAAGTGGAAAATGGATATTAAGGAACTGCTCTTTGGCTAGGGTTTGATTTACAGAAACCTATAACAGTCTCATTCTTCAGATAAGTGCATTTCTCCAACTGCTATTACTCAAGAAAACAGGCTCCTTAGAAATCTTTACAGCCAACACATTGCAATGTGACCTTGCACAACTTGGCAGCGAAGCTCTGCATGTTTTTATTGTATTTAAATAGCACCATTAGTTTTATTCATATGAGGAAGTTAAAGTTTAGCTTCAGTGACATTCTGGCACTGCACATGGACCGAGTCCATGTGTGCCCCTGTAGGAGCAGGGTTTCCGAGGAGCAGAGGAAAGAAGGGGTGTGTGAGGAAGAGTGCATAAGTTTGTGCACACACAAACGTGCATGAGTTTTTTTCCAAGGATGTATTCCTGTCCCTGTGACACTATGGTCAACAGCTGCCTGAATTATCCTATTAGGCACAGCCTCTGCAAACATTTGTGAAAGAATGCTTCTTAAATGGAAGCTGACAAATTAATGAGAAATGCAGATGTGTCCTGGATTAAATGAGTTCAAAAGTAGAGCAGCACCTGTCTGTTTGATGAGGATGGGTGACAGGAGAGTTGTGCTGAGCTTCTGTGGTATTTAGGGTGAGGAAAATGATCAAAACTTCACATTTCCATTTATCAGACCCAAACATTTCATTCTATTCCCACAACAGTTTTCTAAGGTAAACTTTCCCAAGAGATATAGTGAATTGTAAGAAAAAAATTAGAACACTGGTGCGATGAGTGATAGACATCTCAAAGCTGCCATATTATGTCTCACCAGCAAACACTTAGTCCACCTTATTGCGGGAACACTACAAGTGTCTAGGCAAGTTCCCAGAAGAATACAAAGTTATGAGTCCCTTATGCTACATAGTTTCCGAAGTTAGCTTTAAACTAACAGGGCATTGTATTATTAGTCAGGCAAAAATCAAGGAAGTAACACACGGCAGTAAAAAAAAAAATTCAGAAATGCACATACATATTTCATACATACATATATCTTACCACATGACACAGGTGGCAAATCATTCATCGTTTGCCTCCTGTCTGCATTTTATTTTGAGGGCACAGAAGTCGAATGTACTGCCAGTACACCAGTAGCCTTCAGAGCTGGGAACAAAGAGTTCATGAGACCTTTTGTGGTCCTTGAGAAGGACCAAATGAAAAGTGAATGTCACTGTATGGCAACAGCAGAACACATGGAGACACAAGAGTGAGGTATCACATGAGGGCCACAGATGATAAAACAAAATTGTTATAAACAAAAAATCTGCCAATATTTTTTGTGGGAACAAAAAGTTACAAAAACTAGTCAGACCACAGTTGCTGTACCTGTTTGTTATGATAATTACAAGTAGTTGTCGTTAATGGTTCTTTTTGTATCGGTGAGAGCCCTGGCTGGGCTAGGTTGATGGCTCTTCCCCCCAGACAGTGAAGGGTGGCAGCCTCCCCAGACAGGAGAAGGGACAAAACGTAAGAGGAGGGAAGCATGCAAAATAACCTCAGGACCAGCATGCCATGAGAAACTACTACTCCAAACATACAGAAGAGACCCCCAAAACAACGAGCGAATATAGAGTTGGGAAATTAGAGTGATGTCTAGATGTGAGGGACAGAGTGCTGAGCCTGCAGAGTTGCTGAAAACCTTTGTTGTCCCCCACCCTGAGCTAGGGAATGCTCTCTGACTGGGACCCAGAGAGACGGCGCTGCAAACTTCAACATCTGGGTCACCATGCCCAAAAAGGTTCCCATGAGGACTGGACCTCCCAGCTCTGTCCCCAGCAGACAGAGTTGCACATATCCTCCTCCTCAGCGTCACCCCGGGAGAGACGACGGGAGACTGCAGACCCATCGAGCTGCCCCCATCCTGAGCTGATCACTTTAAATAAAGGCATTAAAAGGAGAAAAAGTCTCCTGCCCTGTTTATTTCAAAAGTTGTGAGAAGATTTCTTTGTAGTAAATCCTAAACTAAGTTAATTAATCTCACCAAGTTCTCTTGCTCGTGACAAGTAAACTGCAAGATCTAAATAAAAAACTGTTGTGCCTCCTCACTGCTGATCAGGAGGAATATAGATGACATCTTTACTCTTCCCATCTTTATCTGATTCCTAAAGTATGTCTGCATTGCMCACTCTCATTTGTTTCCATCACATTTTGCTCTATTCATAACAAATAATTGTTTGCCATGAGAGCGACTGGGAAACGGGAATTACCTGAAACACCATTCTTACAACAGTCAGAGCCACATATGTCCATAAGGACTCCAGAATTCAATAGAAAGCAAAGCAGTTTAAAGGAACAGATTTTATTATTTATTCTTATAGAAAAAGAGGAAAAACTGAAAAAAAAAAAAGATTGAAAGACTGATTTCATTGCAAACCAGTACAAACAGATTCAAAAACTGCTGTACTTGGATTGAGGGTGTATCTAAACCATAGTCAACCCAACAGTTTAATTTTCAGAACTTGGCTTTTAACATTGGAGGCATGAGATCAAGCCAAAATACACTGCCAATAAAAGGCTGGAGCTCAAAGCCAGTGTTGAATTACAGAGCCCAGAAGGTTTACGGAAGTGTTTAGTGAAAATTGTTTTCAAATGGGTTTAGAAAAATTTTCTCCCTCCTGCTGGCTGTTTCAGGATCTGACCCTCTCAGACTTACTGAAGAATTCCCTTCCCATCAACCTGGCAGGGATACATAGGATTTACATGTGGGCAGGCAGGATGCTTAGTGCCTAAACCCATGTCCTCAGATTAAGCTAGAGAATGTTTCTGGAAGATATGGTTAAGTCAAAGCAAGTATTCTGCAGCCAACGGGACCACTGGGCCCTATCCAAGTATAGCTAGATTAAATAGAAAGCCCCCTGATAAACAAAAATGAAGTTGCGTGATCTAATGGTCCCTTCTGAACTGAAATATTCCACCAAGACTGGAATACTTAGGACTTTTTTACCATTTATCAGATGCATTGTTAACTGGAATAGTTCTACAAGGCATGGGAATAAACTATGAACCCAGAATTTTGCCCTGAGCAAAAAAGATTTGTATTTGACTTCACAACTTTGGTTTTGTACCTAATATCCTTTAAAAAAATCATGGGGCCTGCAGGAATTGTGCTAATCAATGGACAGTAAATTTCTACTTTTAAAAAGCTTTGTTGTCTCTGTACCCAGTGCAGTCATTCCATACATCAGGACTTGCACAGAAATGCATTTGACAGTAACTCTGCTCTAGAAGAGCCATGGAATGAGGTTGCTRTTGTTAAATGCAGAGTCCCAGTTCTTTTTAGGGCAGATGAGAATAGAGATACACAGCAGGATAAGCAGCTCTTAGGGGTCACAGGGAAACATATTTTCATCTCACTGACATGCACTGATTTCTATTCCTTTGGTCAGTAGTTCAAGAAGGCGCCTTTTAGTAAAATTAAATATGTTTGGCTTGTAAAAGCATCTACAGATTCATGATTGCTTCCCTCTGGTTTCTAGTGAGTTTTTTGTTCCGTTTTGTGGTTGTTCTGTTGTTTTGGTTGTGTGTGGGTTTTTCACCTGGAATTTTGTTTTTGAGATTTTTCATTCTCTTTATACTTACTGAACTCATGTATTTAATTTAAACTTGCAGAAATACACTAAAAACCCAACCTGCTCCTGCCCTCTAATGAAAGCCCCAAGTTTGGTGCTGTGTCTAACATTCATAAGAGCCCATTCACTGTGCTGTGAAATTAGAGACCTTATTAACCATGGATGAGGTAGCTTCTGCCAAGAGTCCTTAGAGAATCCCTCAGAAGTGCTGACATAGCTCAGATCAAGGGTTCTCCATAAGAATTTCTTAAAATAACTCTGGGGATTCTCTGAAATATTCAGCTGGTTGAGGAGGTATTATTGTTTACTGCTTATTTCTCGGTATTTGTTCTGCTAGGACTGTTAAGCACCCATTTGTTTCTCAATATAAATTCCCTAGGATACAAATTAATAGAGTAGGACATTGCTGTCTTACTCTAATAGTAATAATGCAATAGGATTTCTAATTTTCTCCAGTTAAAGCATGGCTAGTCCCAGACATGCAAAATTCATTCTTACTTGTATCCTTGGAAAAGTATAGGGAAATGTGTTTCTAGCACTCTGCCAGTGTGAATTACTAGAGTCCCACCTAATTCCTTCCTCATTTTTTTGTGAAATTCTCCACTTGGCACCAAATGAGCAAGGAGTGTCTAAGTTACAGATATTTGTACTTCTTAAGCCAGACAAAGTGCTGTCTAGGCTGGTAGCACTGAGTGCTCAGCCTGGTATCTGTCATCAGCCCGGTCTGCATTATTTTGAGGGGTGGAAACCACTGAACACCTTGTTTCCTTCTTAGCCAGCTGCGCAAAACAGGGTCTCTAAACTCTGTGTTTTTCGCCCAAGATGTCATCAAAGTATCTTGGGCTTTTCACACGGACCACAATCTAAAGGGTCCTCCTAGAAATTCAAGTAAGAGTTTAGAGGGATGAGAGGTGAGCACTAGAGCTGCAGACTTCTGCTGCAATCCAAGAAAAGTCATACGACTATTAAATCTCACTAAAAGTCACAAAAACTTCACCCTCCTCTGACTCTGTACAGGATGAAAAATACATCAGAGAGAAATTGTGCACAAGCAGCAGTGGCAGGCCTTGAAAGCCAATCACCTGGAGCCACAAAGCTGAAATAAATCCTGGTGGTCACTGCGTGGTGGCACAGGTCCCACCACATCCTTCACGTTGCCTGTGGGACACTCAGATCACTTCGGTAGCAGGCTCAGCCTCCTTCTCCGGGAAACCAGTCCTCACTGAAGAGAAAATCCCAAGTCAAGAGCATTCTTGAAAGTGAGTAACCAATGCTGAGCTGTGCCGGGCAATCTCTTAAACTGAAACCTTTTAGTCTAACAAAGAGTAAATGAGACTGTCCCAACAACACTCCATCTGTTTAAAGCCAGCTGTGCACCTAAGTACTTTCCTAAATAATGGATCTTAAGGAGACTGATAATGGTTGAAAGAGCCACACACTGATCCCAAGCATGTTCTGCTAACACAGCATTTTTTCTCTCCTTGAGTAAAGGAATGCTTGTTATTAAATGAAAGTTATGTTTAAACTTCAGTAATGGTCTGGCTGAGCAGCTGCTGCTGTTTTACACTGGAAATCACATTCCATGCTTACCTGCAGTTCTGTTCTCTCTAATTGATTCTTTCCTAAAGGTATTTCCCACTACTCCACCTCCTTCCTTTGCTCTGATTAACAATTGTAGCATGATCTCATCAGGCCTCGACAAGTATTGATGGGCCACAGTATCATGAGGCTAATAAAGTGTGTTACCCAGTATTTTCTGGTGACACATAAAAACTCCCTTATGAAAGACACTGGAGACAGAATATAATATAAATTATTTTCTAGTACAGCAGAGTACTGTGGGCTGTGCAGTGCTGGGTACGAGCATGTTGTTTAATAGAGCTCTACGGGGCAGCACTGCCCAATCACACGATGGGGGGAGGCAGGGGTGAGGGTAATAGGGACCCCACTTTGATACAGCCAGGACAGAGGAGAGGAGGTCAGGCAGAACCCAGAGACCTTTGTGCAAAAGCAAAACCCCCAGGCACCCTCCCTGAGTGCTGCCCCAGCACCTAAGCAAAGCCTCTGAGGAGAGCAGACCTCTATGATGTTGTGTGCACTACCTCCTCTAGTGTGCCTGTTTTCTTTCTTGCGTTGCCCTTTTTATCCACATTGCTCTACTAATAAAATAACATCATTAGGGCATGGTATTAAACATTTGCTGTGCAAGACCATTCCTTTAAAAAAGATGGAAACCAAAATGAGCGGTTTTGTTCCTCCTCCTATTTACAATTATTCCCTGAGCATCTGTCAAACATTAAACAATAAGGGTAAAAAAGGCCAAATTATTTTCCTCTCTCTGCCATGACACAAGTATCAAGCCCAATAAATCCACATGACATGAGCACAACTTTGTCAGTTCAAGGCCAAAGCCAAGCCTTATTCTCACTTCTCTCCTCACCTGCTGACTGCTCTGGACTTGGCTGCAATGGGGATGGTGGATGCTGGTTCCCAGCACGAGGAAGGGTGATGGGACAACCCTCCCAAAGACTGGGTGAGTACCCGGCATCTCTACGATTTTTGCTGTTTGCTCCAGCCTCCCTGGGGCACTGTGCTTGGCAGTGGTGTACTTATGGAGTTCTGAGCGAAATTGGGCTGAGCCACTCTCCCCACACTCCCAGTTCAGGATGAGCCTCACAGACACACTTTGCAGGTAACTCCCAGACTCAACTCTCCCCTGTCTTCATTTGCCAGTGATATGATGGCTTCTTATTTTTAAAAAAGTGCAGATCCTGAAATTCCCATTATTGAGTGTAAGGCAGAGGAGTGTCACAAGGTTAGCAAATCTGGGACTTGCCAGGGCCATTCTTTTAATGGAAGAAAAGAGAAAGAAAAAAATCCAGCAAGTGGTACAGCAACAAAGAAAATCCCTTTTTGATCTATCAAGCCTCTTTCTGCAGCCTCCGTGAATGCCTCACCTCCTGCACAGTCTCTGAATATAAACTTAGCCCGGCACACTCAGGGTAATCTTTTCACATCATAAAACTTATAATCCTCTTAAAGTGGTTTCGTAGGGTTTGAGGTATGATGCACTTATCAAATAACTGAAACAAATAAATCAGCTTATTTAGGCTGTGGTCAGTGTGTGTGTAGCTCTGTGCGCGCAGGGAGGAAGCCAGCACCATACCAGCATTTGTATACATTAGCAACAAAGCTGTCTGTGACAAGCTGTCCTCGGCACAACTAAATATTTAGTTGCATATCATAAGTAATTCTTAAGTGATTAAAGAGAGAGGGTGCTCTCTGTCCGTGCTGGCGCGGGGCGAGCAGCCGGCAGGCGCGGCTTTGCGGAGGGAGGGAGGGAGGGAGGGAGGGAGGCTGCCCGGGCACACCCGCGCTCCCTCCCCGCAGGTCCGCCACGTGGGGACAGCCCCGGCTCCGGCCAGGGCTGCACGGCCTCAGACACGCTCTTCTGTCACCCTTCTCTGCCCAGAAACTGGCTCTAAACAGGCTCCAAGCTGATTTCTTGCATATTTGTACAGAGTTCAAGTTTTCAAATATTTCTTGCTAGCTTTTATTGGTGATAGGGGAAGGTTTATTTTTACCGTGCCTGTATTTATGGATTCCYGTGCTTGCATATTTCTTGCATGTGCAAAATTAAATTAATAAAACTATTTCATGTTGAAGAAATATAGAATAGATGTGTCCTGTTTGATATAAAGACATTGTGGAAAAGACATTTGTAAAGTCAAAACTTATTCCTTTTTACAATTTAACTTCAATCAACAAGCTAGAAAAGCCATGCTAAATTTGCTCCCAGTATGTTTTCCTATGTGTACAATAAATGCTTTCTTCAGATGTCTCAAGCACCGTCACAGCAGCTCACACTTAAAATGTTGTGGTTGTTGCAATATAGAAACACGCTTAACAGAATATCTTTAATTTGCTATTTCAGCTAGGGAGAAAGAGAAGAAAGCCAGCCTGTTGTAGGGACAAGGGCTAAGTTTTTCTGTCCTCTCTCGTGGAGAGGAAGATCTCTCCTCTTCCTGCTGTGTCCTGTTCATTCTCTGCTCCTCCTCCCTAGAAAATATTCCAGCATCTACTTGCTCTGAAGAGGAAAACTCCAGAGGAAATTTAAATTATTTTTAGGATTTTGGATGCCTCTTCTGTTTCAGTATGTGCCATGTGCAAGAAAAGGGTAGACCACGCTCAGGCCATTATCCCACGGGGATGAAGTTTGGAAGGGTCTGATGGTGACAGTGTCCTGCATTCCTCAGGATGTGGGAGTGCCTGATGTGTCCAACACATTTTATCTTGTCTCCAAACTGCTCCTTGCTGTCCCATCCCTCCCTCTCAGGTGCCTTGGCCACAAAGGGTGCTCCAGCTCTGCCAGGGCAATCCTGGGCATCTGGGCAAGAGCTGCTGCAGGGTTTGGGAGCAGCTCTCATGGGGAGAGCAGTGGCCCAGCCCTCCCTATTTCTTGTAGAGATGTTTGTTTATAATCAGATGCTGGAAATACAAAAAAGTTTTAGCTACTACAAAAACCTACAAGAGTTTGCTGTGCTGTTGATGATGTAGAGAATTTTTAAGACCTTATTTCCACAAAATGCTTCTCAGAGATTTCGTTACTTGCATCTGGGAGAGCAGCACAAGGACAGTAGCACCAACATCCTCTTTTCTAGTACATGTTGGGTTAATAGGAAAATTGAAGCTCAAGTAAATATTCCCCAGAAAGTAATTTCAGTCTGTCATGAAAATAATCTACATTTATAAGTTATCTAAAGTAAAGTGAGCCGTATTAACCTCCAGCAGCTCTGAAACCATTATGAATTATTGAATAAGTAATCTTTTTTTTTATATTAGTTATTGACATAATAAATATATTTGCTTGAAAACATCCGGAGCTGCATAGGCATAGAAGTATTTATGAGCCTGTGCTCTTTACAGCACTGTTTTACAGGGTACTGTCAACTGTGGAGGGGAAACAGCCGGAAGAAGGTTTCATCTCTGATGTTCTTGTCAGCAGATACAGTGTTTCGGTCAGCCCCATCTCTGCAGGCTGTTACCTCCATGGACCAGGAAAAAAATAAAAATATCTAGGTGAAAATGTTGTGACTTGATTTCCATTTTTTTTTTTTGATGATTCGTTAGTGTCTGACAAATAGACCTGCAGTCCTCCAATACTCCTAGAGTAACAAGGAGCAGCTTAGTTAACATTAATTTAGTGACAGAGAGAGCTTACATTAACATTAATTTGGTAACAGAGAGGGAGCTTTAAATTGCCACCAGATCATTTCTGGAGGAAATGAAAAATTTATAGAGTTTCAGGCCCAAATGCACTGTCAAAGTGATGGGAGATATGTCTGGCAGAGTTGAAAATCTTTGCAGGCACTGTGCCTCTCCCCAGGTGCTGCATGTAGTCTCATCAGAAGCTGCCACTGCCAAAGACACTTTACCAAGGGTTGGGTGCGACCTACACAGAACACAAAATCTTCTTATCTGAGGCAGATCTGCTGGGACAACACTGAGATGCAAAGCAAAAGGTGCTGTGTTGGGAATTGTGGTATGCCAGACCATGCCCACACACCATGGGAGGTGCAGCAGTCCTGCTGGGTGGCATGGCCAAACCCTGTCCTGGAACATCATGGCTGCTTGGGCACCCCTGGGGCCAAGCACTGGCATCTTCTGGAACACTCCAGGGTGCAGAGTATTTGCAGGAAAAATCTCTTTCTGCAGTAAAAGCTGCATTATATTTTTTGCCTGTCTCCTTTAGGCAGTAAATGTATCATCAGTGGCTCTTAAATTTCCTGAAGTAAAAAAATTAGCATTACTAGCCATGAAATCACAGAAGTGCTTGCTCCTGTGAGAGGAAGAAAAAAGCAAACAAAACAGCAACCTGTTTTGAAGAGCTCTTGTCCCTGGAATGCAAGGCCAGACAAAGATTTAGCTGCCTTTTTAAAAATTTAAGTCTGGTAGAACATCATGTCAAACCTCAGACACTCACAATAAATCAGTCTTTGTTCAAATGTGAAAATTTATGCATAAATTGCTGGCTGCTTAGCTCTCAAAACAATGTCACATTACAAGAAATGTGATATTTTGAAGAGAAACAGGAAAAAATTTATCAAAGTTTTTGTTATTATTGCATTATCCTCCCGCTTGATCTACTAGCTATAGATACTTGGTGTCTGCTTAAGTGCTTTCCATTCTTCCCATAAGCAAATTCTGGTTGAAGACTATGTATCATTTTACTCTTGATCACTGCTAGTCTCAGTACCTCATTACAGCAGACCACTTTTTGAAACTGAGCTATAGCCCAGATAAATGATTGTATAAAGTTTTAAATAAACATACAACATTTATGTTATGTTGTTTCTCAGGGATGATTTATAGTAATTTTCTTCATCCAGTCCTGAGCTCTGGACATAAAAGACACTGAGCTCTCTGCTGTTTATCCAAGCTAAATCCTCTGTTTGCTCTACATAAGCGTTCTTGATTCTATAATATATTGCAGGCTTTAGCTTCAGGTTTATTCCTTCTGGGATGGTGGAATTAGATACATTAACTGACAAAGATAAGGTAGGGACATTGYAGCTTAATAGCCATTAAAATAGATACTGTGATAATAAAAATGGAGTTAGAAAAGGGAGTTGAGGTTGTGATATTTTAAAAATATGTATTGATAAGACTTACATGAATAAATGCAAGATTTGAGAAATCCCTGTAAGGAAACCCCCAAATTATGGTTGGATTTGGTTTAGTTGGGATTTTTTCATAAGAAGAGAATTAGAAATGGAAGATATTGTGAACCGGATTCCAAGTTGCCTCTTGTGTCCCCAGAGAGATTTTTTTTTTCTTATTAAAATGACTTTATGTAATCTGGCTGCTGAGCTATTGAAGTACTGCTCTGTGCTACAGAAGAAAAATCAAGAAAGCACCATGAAATAAAGCAAGTTTCTCTGCCTTAAAAAAAAAAACCACAACCAGCCTGTGTGGATTCTTTTTATAATGTCCCTTCTTTTATCAGCATATTTAAACACATACACACACAYATATATATATACATAGACCTTTGTTCAAACCAYATAGGGTAGCCCATTTCCTTCATACTGATATTCCTCATTACAGTCCTTGTTCCTCTGTTAAAAAAGCAGACAACACTAAATGCCTGCTTTCTCCTCTTGTGAGCATAGAAAAAATTTTGAATTAAGCGCACAAAAAGTTGCTTTGTATTTTGTCTGTTTTAATTCTTACATTTTTGTGTAAAAAAAAGTGTTAGCATTTAAAGACTTAATGCCTAAAACAGTGGGAATATTTTAAGAATTATAGTATTTAATGTGACATACTCTAAATCATCTCTTAGCACAGTATAAAAGTTCATTAAGGTTTTAAAAGCCCTAGATGGACTTTCACTTTTTTCTAAGTCAGGTTTAACTGGTGTATAAGTAACAGACTAGGTGCTTTTACTGCCAAAAATTATCTAACTTAAAGTTTGAATCTTGTAGTACAAACAGCAGTCCTGCCTGTACTCATACAAGCTTGTTATTTTGTGGTACACAAGTTAGTTTGCTGTCCGTGCTCTCTAAAAAATTGCATTCCATAAAGCATGAAAAGCCTTTTTATCTGAAACTTGTGTGGAAAAATAAGCAGCAATCAAATTAAACACATGGGCAGGCTTTTCTCTCTTCATTGTTGTTGTTTTATTCTACAAGCATTTATTTTAGTTAAGATATTCTACTTTTAGAGTTGTGAGACACTTCCAGGAATAATGGTGCAGATGATGTGAATGACTTACTCAATGAGCATAAGAGGAAAGAAGAAGGAAGGAAAAAATAAAACTCATTAAAACCTTCCAATTTTTTAGAGAGATTGCCTGAGTAAGCATAAAAATTATCTTTTAAAAGCAAACAAACTTATTTTATGCATATACTGCTCTTCAAAAAATAATTATTTGATCAGGGTTTCTTGATCAAATACAATAACAAAGTAGTACATATTTTCTCTGCAGGTTTAATTATCAAACTTTTCTATTATTCACTATAAAGAAACATTTCAATTAACTCATTTGCTAGTGAAATCTGCTATTCTGATCATCATGATTACATTTGATAATAGGAAAAGGAGAGAGAGAAAAAAATGTGTGCGTGTAAAAGTCCACTCTGGCAAAGAAGTGGGAATTTCTTGCCACAGTGGCAAGGCTAAGGTTTTGTGAGCTGCAGTAAAAGTATCTTTTCCATGTGACGGAAAATGTAGTGATGCAAAGTCACCTCCTCCTCCCACTGTGGCCCAGGGTCCCCTGAGTTTTTATACTGAGCTCCAGATCAGGATAGAGAGTTTGCGACGATCTCATGGGCACAGTTATGTTTGGCGGGTGGGCAGTGGGCTGCTGGTTTCACAGCATTTGAGAATTATTTAGATAGGAGTTGGCCTCCCCTACCTTTGACATTAATTTCCAGAAGTATATGTCACATTTGTTAGGATAATAGGGATTTGCTTTTATTAGTATTTCAATACTAATAAGTCATTAAATGATTTTCCTATAAAAGTTTTCACTAAAATCCTTGCAATTACTTATTTACTCAGTAGATGGGATATGGCAAGAATGCTTGACCTTTTCTTTATCAAATAGCTGTAACAACCAAGCATTAACTAGCTATTCATCGAAGTATCAGTATAATGAGGAATCACCTTCATCTTACCAAGAAAGAAACAAAGTAAGTAGTACTACCCCATAGCAATAAAAAAATCTTGTTTGGGGCAGACCCAAAACTTAAAAAAAAAAATTTGTCCTTTCTCCTGCTCTCATAAAATATTTTATTTAATTAATTTCTTAACAAAAAGATTACCCTAACCTTTTGTGGAAGGCTGCAGCCTTAGGTTCCTTTAACTTCCCTAGAAGGATTGAAGTAATTTTTGCTTTTTTCTAAAGGTTTCAGGTGAATTGGTAATTAGCAAGATGAATGACAGAATGTACTGACTTATCTACTATAAAAGAGCAAAGAAAATAGCTTGTACTCATTCGCTGAAGAAGCATCTCTGGAGAAGCCAGTATCTATCCCTTTAAGGGCATTAAGACAACTGCAAACAACACAAATAGCTGGAGTTTAAAGCAGTTTGTGAACCACTTACACAGAAAAGCTTTTCCCACATTATTCTCATTTTGCTGATAGGAAGTGAAAGCCTAGAGCCCTGTTTAAGATCACTCAACACCCCTATAACCAAGACGGGCAGAGAAACCACAGACTTGGTGTCCAACCCTCAGCCTACCAGCGGGATCACCTTCATGAGCAACTCAGGAGAGATTTTGCTATGTTGCACAAAGTACTGTAACACAAGCTATTGGGCAGGATGGCAAACCATTGCTAGTCCCTTACACAGTGTTTGAGAGATAATGGCTTTTAAGATGCCCTCCTGCTAAGCCTACCTATTTCTAATTACGCAGTTACAAGCTGACTGCATTGATGATGATATAGGTAAATTAAATGGGAACAATAGCATAAAAATCTGTATCCTCAGGTAAAACTTCAGGACCATTTTGATGATTTGCTGTATACATGCAGCAAGACAACAGACAGCCAAAAAAAAAAAAAGCCACATGTTCTGCAAGATGTGTTAATATGGGACAGGAGGTAAAACTCACTTAAGAGACACTAAATCATATTGCTGAGGTGCGCAACTTTTTCCACAAGTAGCAGTGCCTTCTTATAGAGATGTACCTACAAATTCCCATGGGTACTGGTGTGTTCCTGCTTCTGACATTCTATGTTAGGAGTTTTTTTCTTCCTTTTACTTTGGGTTATTAGCCCCATTTATTCAGTCCAATTTTTTATTATCAGAGAGTCAGGACAAATCAGTAAGTTAGAGTATTTAAATCATTGCATCCACATTCAGGAAAACTGCAATAAAAAACATTATTGCTATGGAAACATCAAAAATGTTATCTAGACTGAGCACGCCCTACACCTGGACTGAAGGGCTCCTGGAGATGCAGGTAGGTTCTGTGGTTTGCCCCAAATACACGTGGGTATTCATGACACCATACCCAAAGTCCTGGCTCTGACAGAATACTAAACTGTGTTATTCATTCAGATGAGAAGCATCATGTCCACTTAATATCTGTCATGAATGGGACAAAACTTCGGCTGTGTCCATGCTTAATTATAAATTATAAAGCAAACAGCAGCTCATGGTGCTTGCCACCCCTGATCTGGATAACCTACTGTATTACAGTATTAATCTTGCTGTTAAAAATAGCCTTTTCAGCCAAACATACTGATAGTTTGGTGTCTGTACAATGAACATCTCTTAACATGAGATAATAAAATTATTTTCTCTACCTCCAGATCAGAAAACCAAACCAAAGAAACACCCTCACTTATGCTATTAAGCAATTACACAAATGTTGGAGATTTACCATTACCTCTTAAACTTAAATTTTACCAAAAAATGTATTAGCTTGATTGCCTGCTCCTCAAACCCTGGTGATTTAATTTTGCTTCTCTATTTACATTTGCCTTTGTAAACCAAAATATATGATATTCACAGTACATAACAAATTTCAGATTTTAACAGCTTTTTTCACAGTACATTTAAAGCCATGAGCAATGTACAGTAACTGCTGAAAGAGTATTAGGCTGTGTACTGCTCTCCTAGACTCCATTTGCCCCAGTAAACCCACTCAAATGTTTGATGCCATATATTATTTTGTCAATGCAGTTTTGTGTCAGTAACTGCATTAAAATCTTTTGCTCAAACACTCAGTGACACTACACCTCCATAACTATCTACTCATTATGTATGTTGTCAGAACAAAACTTTTTGTAGTAATATATAAATTTTTAAAATGCTGTCAAACTACCACAAGTTTTACACTTGGAAAAAAGAATACTGGACTACAAAGCAAGGGACATCACTTTTCCCGCAGCATTATTAATGGGGACTATTTTAGTCTTCAGTGACGGGGAACGACWGGCTGTAGCATTTTTTCAAGTTCAGAATAGAAAATAACCATACTTGCAACAATTCAATTACTCTGCATTAAAGCTGCCATGGGGTTACTGTACATTTATATACCAGAAAGTCAGTAAATTATTTTTCTATAAATTAGTCTCTCAAACATGTTTTTTTTTTCATTTCTGTTCTGAATGCCAACTCCTGACTGCTTCTCCACTACAGGGACTTCGTATCTGGATAGCCGACATCTGTAAAAACATTTCTAATGAAAACACTACTAATACTACCCCCTGGAGAAACAAATGAAATGAGATCTAAGCATGCAGCCGCCTTTCTACAGCTCTGTCTTTAACAATAGTGAGGCTAGTGCTTCCCATCCAAGCCTTGACACAGGTCACGATCATTTAGGCACAGTAGTAGCAAAATAAATAATTGTGTAAATATGTAATAACTGGTATAAATACTCCAGTAGCACTTTTAAGATATGATAAAGGACTTCTGTTTTTAGCCGTGCATTAAGGTTTATCTCAGTGGATGGAAGCGAGAAGCATTTAAACTGCAATGAAGGAGAACTGCAGATTGAATACTTGAAAGCTCAGTGCCAGATATAACAATGCTTCTTTTCCACAACAGCAATTCAGAAAGCATATTAGTGTTAGAAGTGTTGGATCACTGCTGAAATATTATAGAAATAGTGCTTAGAGATTCACTCCAAAATAAAAAAATACTATAAAGATCAGTAATGTAACTATACACTTAAATAATTCAGATTCAAAGCAAAACTGTACTATTTCTAAATAACTGGACATTTTTTTCACAGATATATGTATAAGCATTCAACTGCTTTAATATGCAAATAAGAATTTAGACCAAATTTTTCTGTGAAACAATCTAACAATTATCAGGGGAAAAAGGTCTATTTGTTTGTAAGATTTCCCAACTTAGCAAATGCTCCATATCAATCAAACACTAGATCCAGGTTTCCAGCCCTACATTTAAACCTGTAGTAAGTAATTTGAGGCAACAGCAAGTCCTCACCACTGGAAGAAAAATAACCACATAAAGACACAGGGAGGGATCATCTGCCTGAAGATAATAATGAAAAAACAACAGTGCTTCTAAGTGCCCTAATTTCAAAGTGGATCAGTGCTTTTTGTAGACTAGAATGTACAAGTACAGGAGATAATCAAAGTTGCCTTATGCAAAGTGAACTGCAAGTTCTGGGCCCAAATCCTAAGGCAGATGAAGCTCGAACTGATTTGACATGGAACTGATATCCCTGCCATCTGGGTTCACAGAAACATATCAGCAAGGGCACTAGGTTTGAAATAATTCCATCAGCTTCCCTAGTGAAACCTGGTGCAACAAAATCAACAGCACTTTGCCAGAATTCCAGGAGGGTCTAGCAGTTGGTCCTCTTCCCACCACATTTTCTCTGGGCTATGGAACCAGGACTGAACCTGTGAACACAAGCTTCACTTCCAGCAGCCTTTATTTATTGGGTAAATCAAAACGGGCTTCTTCTTCCATGCATCTGTTTTAAACGACATGTCTCATAAAAGAGAGATTAAGATACAAATTTTGAGACCTTTCTGATTAAAAAAATGGTATTTGGTCTTTCCACTGAGTAACTCTAAGCTCTAAAATGGATTTGAGGTAACAAAAAGGCAAATGGAACTCAACATAATTTTCTTTGAAAGACAGTAATATTGAGCTCACATCTGCTATACACATCTAATACAAACATATATTTTGCTTCTGGACTAGTTCAGACTGAAGCAGAGACAAATTGTGCTGGAAAAAATTAAATTAAAACATGCAGCTTAGATTATCCATAGTTTCCTCATTCTAATACAAACAATGAACACTAAGAGTAATGATTRTAAACAAAACATTTTATGTAATAATCACAAAATTTATGCTTTGCACCTCGTAAGCTGTGATCTTTCAAGTGGCTAAATGGACCCAAAATAGTTTAAATGATGAAGTTTATAAACATTTTTAAAAACAAGCATTCCATGTTTCATTTTACTCAGTACTTTGATTTACAAGAAAGAAAAACTCAAGTTTCTTTTTAAAACATACAGCAACATGATTGTAATTTTTGACATGCCACAGAAGAGACTTAATTAAAAATTAATTATTAAAAAAACCAAAAAGTGATAATTAACTTTCATTAACAACTTTATTATTTTATAGATTCTAGCACTAAAGACTGTCATATGACTGGAAATAGTAAACAAAATTTGCTCAAATCCATAGTTAAAAAATAAATGCACATCCTTGATATTTACTTGAATTTTCGTTTTATTTCATAAAATAATACACCTGAAAAGTCATAAAATACCACTTCAAAAAGCAACCAGTAATGAAAATTTAGTCAACACTGTCGTTGCAATATTAAAGTCTCAGGCACCCTCCAGTGTCTAGAGAAGAAATTACACAAGTGAGCGAGAATTTGAAGAAAAAAAACCATGAAGAAGTTTTCCTGTCAAGATAGAAGCCAACTGCATCATTTATAATAATCGCATATAACCCTGCATTAGTGAAATCACACTGCACAATGTAAAAAGTACTGTAAAATTGCATTTCATGGACTTCTATGGGACTTAAGAGGGTGGTATTTTCTTTGCTAGTGGAGAGGCATCTCCAAGCACACTACTTAGAAAAATACATTTACAAAAAAGCACTTCTTACAAAGTCTGGTATTGATAAGTATTCAAGTATTCCTCAGGGAATATGATCTCAATGTTTATGCAGCTTGTTTATAACTTTTCTAAGGAGTCTAAATAAATAGTTTATTTAGCAGGACCTACACTCATGGTAAGGAGGAGGACAAACAATGCATGGAGAGCTAAAGCCAGATGCAAATACCTCTCCTCCCATTTTATAATTAATGCCACACAAAACAGGAAGGTTCCATGTATATAAGCCTCTCCATGAAAGTCCACTGATTTTACGGAAAAAACCCAAACCACTATTTTTTCCACTGGTATCATTGTTCATTCTAAAAGTAATAAATCATAAGATGATTTTTTTAGTTGACATTCAAATGGAAACAGCTGTGACTACAGGACAGAGAAGAATGCTTATTGAATGAACAGTGTTGTAAGTTACTGTTACTAGGTAGATTCAGACAAACCTAACAAAAATGGAATGAAAACTAGAAAACAAAAGTTTCTCAATTGTGATTATGGACAAACTAACATTTTTTATGGATTTCTCCCTTGCACGCTGCTTGTACCTCTACAATCAAACAAAAACTTTACATACAATTTAAGTGGTAATGAGTAATATGTTTTGAAACATATATTAAGTAACTTGAAAGTGGTTACATCCTGATTAAAGAAAACATCTTGACTAAGAGAAGATCTTGTTTTAKGTTTGTGTTCAGAATTATGGCTTCAGGTATCTTTCCTTATTACAGACTGATATAAGAATGCACGTATACTTCTGAATAAGGTCTTCACCCTCCTGGGTGTAGCCTTACCAGGACATGTGCAAAACTTCTAGGGCAACCCCGGGCAATCAGGCTCATTAATGACTGATTCAGCTTCAGTTTCATAAGGTTTGATTTTCCCCCCTCACACTCAAAATCTTGTGTCTTATTTATTATGTAACTTAGTTATGTTAGCTCCAGTCAGAGCTAACATAGCAAAAGTTTATTATTTGTCATTTAGTAAAAAACTAACACTGGGTCAGTGCTATAGTTCAGCTCAGAATTAAGAGTTTTGTCAGAGAAAACAGCTGATGTCATTTTGCCCTAGTATAGCTGAAGAGATATTTTTAAAAATTGAATGAAATCATAACAACATTGACTAAAAACCTCTTAGAATCAATATTAAAAATATTACAAACAAACGTAGTCAGGGTGATACAAAAAGAGGTAGGAAACATTTAAGAAGAGGGTACACAAGATAAATATATTTACACACACACAATTTATATATATACATATGAGTATAAAAACATTAACAGTCATTGCCCCCATAAAACTTACAACTGTGCTTAACTTGACATGTTGCAAGTATTTACGTTGACTTCAAAGAGAGCTGACCATAATGTGCAAAACAAAGCATGATGTTACATATTCCCCAAAGTACTATAGGCTTATAAAAGTCACTCTATTCAGATTTTGGCTCTTTCTAAAACTTTTTGCATGCTTTTAAATAGTGATATTCCTTTTTGCAATAGCTTCTCTGATTTGACGATCAAGTTCACTTACAATATGGTCTTCATGATTATAGACTCCTGTTCTCAGCAGGGTATCCCTCTCCTCTATCAGACGAGAGAGGTAATCATCTGTATTCTCATTTATTTTTCTACAATGAAGACTATCCACTCTACCAGTAGAATTATCTCTAGCATCCTGCAATTTCTTTCTCTCCTCTTCTTGTTGTTTTAGCCTGATATAGATAAAATAGAAATAATTAGAGACTATTAATCCTCACTTTGATTATCTTTGTATTTAGTCTTTAGTTTATCTACTGAACTACAAAGTAAAATACAGAAATCTGTGAAAGGTAAAAAAATTATTCTGTCTCTGGGGAAAACAACTACAACTAAAAAGAAATGTAATACTTAAAAATTAATAAAATCTTTTGTATGTGCATATGTAACTATACTTACTATCAAGGCTTCTGCTTGGTAATGTAAACTGTACTCATATTAAAAGTGTTCAACATACAAAACTAGTGCAGACAGCTGTTGGAGGACAACATCAGATAAATTTAAAATTTTAATGTATTCAAAATCAGAATAAAATATGACTTGTTCTTAACAGAGCAGCTATGCTTAGAACTGATGATTTAAAATAGACAAAAAGCTTGGTGCTGTACACCTGTGACCTTAACAAAAAATAAATCACATGGTGTTAAACATGGATTTTTCTACACTGCTGTACTGTTGCATTTTACAAATATGCAATCTACCTAAGGGACATTAAACCGTGTTCTTTCACTGAACTGACAGCAAATTATAATCTTGATTTAACTGAATCTTCTCCTGTTTTGAGGGTCACAGCAAGAAAACACAAGGAAAGGTAACAGTCGGGGAGGAATCTTATAAATACTTTTTATACCTGTTAAGTTCATTTCTGATATCCTCCAGCTCTTGTCGGTCTGTTTTCCCCAGCTCTTTTTCTTCTGCTGCCAAATAGCGCAACCTCATGTGCTCGAGCTCTTGCTGCTGCTTTTTAAGGTGAGCCATTGCATTTTCTTGTTCACGCTGCATGGGAAAGGGTGAAGACATAACTCAGTTGACTACATGATTACATGTAAGAGTGCTAATTATAGCAACAGAGCAGAACTTCAGGAATGAAGTCATGATATTTACATCTCCAGGAGTATTAGAAATGTAGGAGTTAACACAATGTCTTAGCCAGTGATATCTATAATGTAGTAAGACAACTGACTATCATCATCACAGTAAACCTGTCCAGGTTGGATCAACTGCAGCCCAGAGATTCCCATTAACAAAATAGCAAAACTATTAACAAATCCACTTACTAATTCTAGCTTAAGTTGGTAGACATAAAACTTACACTTCTGGAACTGCTCAAGCTACTGAGATTTATTCCTTCACTATACAGTATATGGAATTTTTTTTAGAAAATAAAAAGCTAAATAGCTGCAGGAAGCTTCCATCATCAGCCCCATAGTGACTATCATGACCATAGCTTTAAGAACTGCTTTTCAAAATTACAACATGCAGTTAAAAAATAGGCCTTGGAAACAAATTTCTGGCAAGGTGTCCTTTTGCAATTGTATACTACTACGTAAAATGTTAGGTAACTTACTTTGCGGTTTTAATAAAATCAGTCTATCCATTCTAAAAGTTTGCTTAGCTCTAATTTTTAAGCTCTATACAGATACTAAAAAAATGAAGGCTTGAATCCACTTCATGACATTAAAGTGGTTTAGTAAACACGGTCCTCTCTTCACTTATTTTTCTCCCTGTCATTTTCCATTTGACCTTGTGCACTAACTGTGCAGTCAGTCTTACATCCAGAATAAGACAGAAGACCTCAGGTAGTTACAAAATAAGACAGGAGTTACACAAACATCCTGGATCTAGGCATATTGTGAAGTGCAAGTTTATCTTTGAAATTCTGACATTGCTTTCATCTGGAGTGTTTGATTATTAATACAATCTGTATTATATTTATTATGCAGGTTAAAAAAAAGTAATTTCTTTGCTTGATATGTGTAAGCATATTATTTACACAGTCAAACTCATATTATTTGAAAGACTTTAATAAGGTAGTTTCCTGAATTCCAGCTGCCAGCATTTTAAACACTCCCGGTTGATGATCAATAGTGGGCAAGAAAATCTGAATTTCAAAAGGAATTGGTACTAAAAAAGGCTTCAACTGTTAATGTGAACAGACAACACAACAGAGAAGTGCTCAATAAGAAATCAACCCTAAGGACTCTAAAAACTTTGGTTTTATACTAAATTCAATACAGCAGCCAGCCAAATTAAATGTTAAAACTTCAGTGAGACAGGTTATAAATCTTGAAGAACATCTTGTTAAAGAGATACATACTAATAAAAAACCAGAAGCATGAATCCTGCCAGAGTCTGCAGCTGCTAGACAACTGAAGCATAGAAAAAGCACTTGGTGAAGATAAGGCCATAGTCCTTCCTTCTCCATCAAGAATTCATTGCAGAAGGATATTCCCATGTGAGAGAGATCCTTTCTTAYGTGGGAAAGGGTTGAAGAATGCTGTAATAAAACCTGTTCTGCTTTGGTCTGAGAATAATCTACACATACATAAAGCATATGTATGCATTTGTAGACTAAACAAGGTACTTGAAACAGGTTACTGCAGTCTGCTGATATTTAGAATTTTCAAGAGTTATAAGGAAATCCAAACAAAAAGTTGTGACACTGACTGGAGGTTAGTCTTAATCCATCACCAACACTGGTGTTTACACCACAGGAATAACTATTTTTCCATTTTTTATTTTATTCCTTATTTAAATAGAGGCCTTAGAAATACCCAGAAAGTACCAGCAGAACTTAACTTCCATAGTGGCCAAACTGGCTGAAACCATAACTAAACTCAAACCTAACAGGTCATAGGGGTACACTAGGAAGAATTAATCTAGCTTTCCTATAAAAGTCACTCTTCCCACCAGTCTTAAAAAACCCAACTAAACACCACACTAAAGAAACCTCCTACCAAACACACAACTAAGCAGTCACAGCAAAAAGCCCTCTCAGCTGACTCAGGGTTTAGAACACCAGAGAAAGGATAGCAATTGATCATGTCCACAACAGCAAAAAGGGCAAAGTGGAATTCCACAAGAATTTACCCTTCAACATACTCATGAATGAAGAAATCACTATGGAAGTYTGCTTCTGTTACAATGTAATTCAGCAGGGAAAAAGTGGATGTGTAAAGAGTGGGATACTATGGAGAAAAAAATGAAAAGGAAACAGTTTGAAAGGGAAATAGATAAATAAAGAATACAATCACTTATGTCCATTAAAGACAAGAGCATGAATGCACCTGCTGGCTCACAATGTACTTAACTGACTGACTGAGGGCTGCTGGCTATTCAGATATCCAAGCTGCATTTCTAGATCTTGCGCACCTACTGCTGGCCTCTGTATGGACCAGACTGGTATTTCACATCATTTCAACTAGTTGGGTCTTTCTCACCCTGTGAAAAGTATGCCTGAAACTCAAAACTAGGTATGTTTCAAACTAGAGACATAATTCAAGTTATTAAAAGAATGGAAGTTAATCACTTAAGCAATATGCTTGAGCACACAATGAGCTTCTTGACCACAGAAAGTTTTGAAAGAAGATATTTATGCTTGAAAAAAACCAACAAATCCTACATATAAAGCAGTACTGTTGAAGTATTTGATGCAAGAGGCAGAGAATGAGTATTACTCCAAGTCTGTAAAATTGGTGTATCTCAATAATTTTGAAGGTACACTGTGCAAAAATTGGCTGAAAACTAAATACTAGAAAACTGATGCAAAACAGAGTAGCACTTGTTACTAGGACAGCAAGGCTTTCACAAACACAAACCATCATGCGGCTGTGACGACACTGAGTAGAAGCCTTTTAATCCAGTCCTTAAGTTTGTGAAGTATATTACTCTGATCTATGAAGGAAAATTTTCAAAGTACTCTTCCACCTGCACTGCAGAAGAAAAGCATAACTAAGCAGCCTGTGGGACCACAGCTTTCATGACATACTGATGTGTTACTATTTGAGGCAGGGACGTTCAATGATTCATACATTTCTGCTGCCCAGCAACATGGTCACAATGGCAACCCGAGGGCAAAAAAGGCATTTTAGACTAGCTTAAAGAAGTGGTATATAGACGAAGTACATATTCTCAATGTTAACAGAACAACGTCTATTTTAAACAGTATCTATCAGACCACAAAGAGGACACACTACTCCCAGTGCTTTCATAATCATCAGATCATTATTTATATTGGTCCTTTATGCCCTCACTGAACGAATTCATTTGAGAACTGTAACTTTTAAACAAATACCGTTAATAATGTTTTATTAAACCAAGAAAGAGACAACAGAGAATGATGAAGAAGCCAAGGAGAGAGGAAGGAAAAGTGAACCTTTTCTGCAGAATCCTTTGTTCAGTTCCTGATCCTTTTGATATTTTTCTCTGGAGAAAAATTCTATCAAAAAACCCAACAAACACAAAATCAACCAAAGCCAGTGCCACTAGTGAGCATACTCTTTGCTAGGGATAACAGTCCTAGATTTGTAGGGAAGCAAGATTAAATCTAGCGCGTGCTAAATTCTTGTTTACTCAATAAAGGAGAGAAACACCTTTATCAGTACATTTTGTCTCCAAGCTAATGTTGGGTAGGAATTCCTTTCAGATAAATGTGATTTGATATCTAATTTGATTACTAATAAAATTATGATGTAAACATGGCAAATATTTGGCACTTACTTATTTGGGATGTAAAGGGAAAAAGTCCAGATTAATTGAAGTCACTGAAAGTCAAGAATTTTAGAGGTGTGCCATGTTATGGCCCCAAACAGCAACATTTAAGCACAATCATATTAAATTAAAAAAATAAAAATCAACATTTGCTGAAGCAAGATTTTCCTACCATTCAGTTCATGACACTCCAGCTTGGAAAACAGATGCTAAAACAAGTGAGAAGGGACTCTTTCATGATTGATTCTGTGTGTAATTTACATTACACACTTCATATTCTGTGCTTTTCAAATGTCTTTCCCAACATTAGTCTTTGACTCCTTTAAAGTCTGTCATAACAATTTGTAGGGTGCATAACAGAAAACTTGTTCTATGTATACCATTCATAGCAGAGCACGAGAAGCCCATTTCCTAATAATCCATCAATACAAGAAGACGGCAAAGGATTTAAAACAGTTTGATAAGAAGGGAGGCATGCTCACTTTAAATTAATTTATATACAATTTTGTTATGATCTGTTGAGAGACCATAAAAAGACTGTATTTTGTTATAGTGAGAGAGAAGGAAAGATATTTTACTCATATCAGTGATGAAACTGGTGTCACTTTATCAGATACTCAGGTATTAAATCCACTTTTTCCATGACAATGTAAAAATCCACTGAGCAACAAGCACTCTTCTTTTTTAAAATGGGGAAGGAACAGAGCTTTACTGTATAACAGGACTTGAAATGTAGCAGAATTTATTGTGAGATGCATCAAAGTAAAAATGCAATTAATAAAACACTTCTGCACATTTACTTTATGCATAAAATTAAGTCCAACATTTCTAAATCCCTTTGTTGAAACAACAATCTTCATTTTATTCTGTGTATACTGAAAAATTGAGTTATAGTTGAATATTTGGTATTCTTCAAGTGTACTTCAGTGCACACAAGTTTAAACATACATGCTGCATGCTGAAAACTCTCAGTCAAGACTTTCTGGCTAACTTTCCAAACGTTACTCCTATAATATATCCTAAAATAAGGAACATTTCAGACTTATTCCCAACTGCTTATTCTATACAGTCAGGTTATTTCAAATATCAATAAGAAGTACTACTATTTTTGTTCCTAACCTTTTATATTTTTAAATCGTACTTAAGGGAACACTCCAAAATCATCAGCTGCTGGACTAAAGGCAACTTTGTGAACAGAATATAAAACCCACCAGAAACTCAGAACACTTGGAAATATATTATACTTGCACCATCACCCAATCATCAGCCACTATCCCACAGTAAGTCAGCAAGAGATTAATCAAGAATATCATATGCAAGAACATCAAGAATTATCTCTGCAATATGTATTAGTTGGTACAGACACCTTCTCCTGCACTACTTTCTCAGCATTTCTAATCCTCCTACTCCTCTTGCTCCTTTTCCTTCAGCCCCTCACCCACCTCCTTAAATAATACTCATCGACAATATTCCTTATTAATTTCACATTTTTCCATTCTCCTCCACAAACAAAATAAACCCATACCAAACAAGTCTGCATTCTAGTTATCAGACAACATACTTCAAGGTTTTACTAATTTTCTTCACCAGTTTTAATTTCTAATGTAGTGCTTGAGGAATGCAATACTGTTTTAAAAGCTTGTATGGTGGAAATCTCAATCACATTTTGAAACTTATGATACTACAGAAATATCAGCATTTAACAAAAATTAACCAATAATAAAAAACCATCAAAATTTGAATTATAATCAGATCATTAAAGAATCCCTGTATGCCACTAGGTGCTTTAGTTAAGGGGCTCTTCAATCAAGGAAGCACAATCTTTATTTTGCCATAGCTGCCTATAAATCCAAAAGGGAGATGTAAACATACATACACTAGACTAAACAATGGCTAAATAGCAGCCACTATTCACTCTCCCACTCATACATACCATGCAAGTCTGTGGGAAAAACTTGCAATTGAAGCTAAGGAACTCAAGTAAAGTTTTCTGAAAATAACCCAGAGCTGACAAGTCAGTAGGAGGGCCTGGATGGTTTCAAGACACAGTTTTTAACCAAGATTTAGACTTTCAACTGCAGGGTTTTCTTGTGTGTGTGTGCCTTTTTATTTTTTTTAACAAAGATTTACATCCTATCCTTGGCTAAATTACTTATAAATTAATCAAATTAATTACTGAGTGGATAAGCAAGACACTGAATAAGACAGAATGAATTGTCAGCCAGCTAATATGGTCTATGCTGTTTTAAACAAATACTTCAGTGCTGGTTCTAACGGGTCTGTAGGACAAAAACACATTAGAAAACTTATAAAAATACTTCTTCCAGAACAGTGGATGCATGTACATTTTGAGATTTTGGCTATTTAGAGTTAATCTAACTGAGATAATCAACTTCGGAAAATGACATTTCTGCCAATTTTGATTCTTGTCTTGATAAAACGTTTCTTACACCCAGCCAGGTACTAAATTTGATATCTAAATTCTGTGTAAATATGGATGCAATTTCATGTAAATAGTGACGATTCCTCTGAGAAATAATGTTCACATAAAAAAAATAAATAGGAAATCTCATTTGTGTAGTACTTAGGTCACCCAATCACCAAACATTGAAAGAGTTTTTGAAATCTCCAGAAATGTTAACATTTACCTGGGTGCACAGATTATGTAGTTAATTTGATGACATTTTTGTCTCCCTAAAAGTTGAACAGGGCTATAACAATTGAAGCATTAATACAGACTTTTACTGAGTAAAAGAGAAAAGAAACGTAAGCTAGGTGAAGTCTATTGTCACTCAATTTTACAAACTAATTTAAATTTAACTAACTTCTGTATTTTCTAAGTATAGGTAAATATGATGTATGTGTGCCTTTGTGTACTTCAATAAAACTGGCACTGTGTTTAGCATTCAAAGTCCTACCCATGGAGAAACCTAGATCATATTCTATTAACAGTCCCATACTTTAAGTTATGTGCTGTGTCTCTCATATTCTGCAAAATATAAAACTATCCCAGATGTGTGCTAAGAACTAGTTCCAAAGTAAAAGAAAACTTTTTAATTAAGGAAACATTGACTTTTATGGTTGCAAATCAGAAGAGCATTTTACTAAATGCTTAGCCTGTAGATTATGCTTCTTTAATTCACAAATTGACTGCACCAGGTCATCTTTAAGTAATGGAAATCTCTGTTTAAACATTTTTTTGGCAATGGGCACAAAGCATTAGATCTCATTTCCAAGACTTACCAGCTGGGTTTTGTCATTAACATTTATTAACAATCTAAGATACGGCTTTCAGCGTCTAATCCTCACTACACAAATGTTTTGTGTAGTTCTCTAGAGAGCTTTGGTGTGACAAATTACTGGCACAGATTACAGCCCTGTGGCTATTCACCAGAGGCAACGCAGAATTAACATGGTACTAATCCAATTCAAACAAGAAATTGGTCAGACTACGCACAATTGCACAAATCATCTGAACTAAAGCAAATCTAGAATTCCTTAAGGTACAGTTGCCAAATTTATATTTAAAACACAGTAAGTTTTTTTAAATCAGATTTGCTTCAACTTTTACTTCACTCTTTAAAGTCACTTAGTCTATTGATAAAGGTTTTTAGTATAGATGAAGCACAGGAGTATAAAAATCACAAGAAACTGCATTGAAAGGGTTTGTTCTGTTGTAGAAGTTTTTGGTAGCATAATCCACTGCACATGCCAACTTATTTCATGGTTCAGACTTTCATCAAGAGGTTCAGTTGAAACCATCAACACAYATTAATGAATTCAGTTCAACAGGTCTTTGGTGATGAAATTTGTAACAAGAACCTGATAGCGATACACATTAGTGTTAGTGTGGCAAGTGACAATCTTTGCTTTTAATCTATGGGAAATTTTAAAACATGGCAAGAAAAAATAGGCTGGATATTTCATGACTGAAGAAATCTTAATCAGAGGGATAAGATTTATATTCCTCCTATCACCTTCTCAAGCACAGATGTTTCACAAATTGTAGATGACTCCTTTTATCACTTGGCAAAAAAGGTAAAATTAGAAGACTGCAAATGAAGGTTAGTTTTGACTTACTAACTAAAAATCATTGCGGTGTGCATTGACTCTCTTCAAACATAAATACAGACTAAAGAAGCACTATAAACTAGAAGAACACGGGCTTAACTTCTTATTCTCCAAAACCTGTATATTTTATCAGTAGAAATAAAGCAGGTACCATAATCTTTAAGAAAACCCAACACTGTTCCTCAAGCTGGAAGTAGGGGTGAATACAGGCAATAAAAACCTTTTATTAAATGTGAATACTGAAGGACTGTGTTCATGTCAAGGTTTGTTCATTAATCAATTGGGATTAACGATCTACTAATTTGTTTGTCAGGGCCAATGGAAATGCTAGCCATTCTTAAGCAGATCGTTTAGCTAATGTTTACCGGAATTCATGAAAGACAGATGATGATAAAACACAACATGTAATACAGATTCAACAAGGATGAAGCTGCTACTACTGCATGTTTAAATGGAGTAATTTCAAGTCAAAAGTATATAACTGTATCTATACAGAGGCCCACAGACACATAAGAGCTCTGTTAAAACCTAGAAGTAAGATAGCATATTACATTAGTATGAGGTTAGAATTTCCAAAAGCAGAGAAAATTTTCACATCCAGTGTAAGTTAAGTTTTCTTCATTTTATGCGTTCATCAAAAGTTAAACCCTTATTTCTAAAAGTGAAGATTTGTTTCTCATCTTTACCCTTCATTCATTATACAAATAAAATACAAAACAGTTATTATATAACTGACCGAGATGGTTGGGATTGTGGCAAAATATTTTCCTGGAAGAGCTGATGCAGATTTATTTGGAATTAAACTAAACCTTTTATTTTTCTAATCACGTCTGCTTTTAAATAGTTCAGCCTTCTTTGCAGGTCTGAGCCTTGGTCTTTCCTGAGTTCAAAGTCAAATACAAACCAGTTTTGCTGTTCTCATTTTTGTTAAAAGCACAGCTGAGAGCTTTACTTTGCAAAAACAAACACTAATAACATGAAAACAGTAGTTAACAGTAATCCCCGCAGCTTCCAACATGATAATAACTTGGTTGTCTCATATGACCAATGAAAACCTGCATACCTGTTTTAACCTTGCAAGCTCTTTCAAAGCCCTTGTCCATTGTTGTTTGTAGTGAAGCTTTGACTTGGTAGCTGACTCTAACTTTCTTTCAAGTTCAACCTAAAAGCAATTAAAATCGTATCAGCTGAAGCAATAAAAGCAGTAACAATCACTGAAAGATGTATATATACAAAGGGTCTGGTTTAAGAAAAGTGTTTATGTAGCATAATATACAACATCATCTAAAGCTGTTATACACTATAACATAAATATTATGGCATAAGAACATTTTCTTGTTTAAAATATAACCTTATTTTTATTGGATGGCCGCCTATACAAAGAAAAAGATTAGTTTTTAGCACTAAATCTGCTGATGTAACCTTAAATTTAAGATTGCCAGATCAGCCATCCCCTCATCCTTCTTTTATTCAAAGTAAGGTTATAAACACTAATTTAATGAAAATGCTGATGGATAAATCTCTCTTAAAAAGGTACGTGGATTTTTTTTTAGTTTGCTGATGGAAGATATGGCCTACATTATTTTCTTTGAAATACCCATCTGCTCCAGCCATTCTCTAAAATCTCTGTATCTAGTGTGAACCTATGATCTTACCAACTAAACAACTCTTTAAAAGTTTTTACCGCCAAAAAATTCATTTCATTATCCACGCAAAAAATTTTGTATTAAAAGACAAATGCAAATATTTATAAACACAATTAAAAATTAAGTATTTTTCACATCTCTGAGGAAGTACTTTTTTTGAATCTGACAAAAATTATTTTCATTAAACTTGTGAAGATCTTAAAGAACTGGTTTGTTTAGTTCATCTAACAAAAATAGGAAATCTAAAAATATTTAATGTAAGAGCTTAAAAAGTCTGTAGAAACACAAAAATATTTTGCATCAGTTCCTTGCATTATTAGAAGTTATTAAAGCACAGAGCAACACACAGACTGAATACAGACAGGCCATATTAGCGAGTATACTTTGTTCCAAGAAGCCTGGCCAATTTTTTTTTCAGCTTATTTCACCAACAATTTTACTCAAATCTCACAATAACTCTGAGCATTAAATGACCATATCTGTGGCTTTAATTAAATTCTCTACTGTGGGAATATATGGCTTTTAAGCAAATCAACTTATGACAGTGATTCCATTTTATTGATAAGTGACACAACCTCTTTGCAGAAATACTTAATTACAAAAATGCAAATAATGGAAAACCAGTTTAAATTAATCCTCAAGAAAATCATCATCTTTCTTTAGTTTTTTAAACAGAATGTTCAGAGACCCCATCATAAATCATTATTCAAATATATAGATTATGGTTTTTTCCTGTGTTAGAGGCTAACATTACTGCTTCCTCTATAGAAATAAGGTCACTGTTGATGTTACTTGTGTCTGAATATTTAAACTCTGAAGAAATTATTGGAAAAAGTAAACCAAAATGGAAAAATTAACACTTCATCACACAGTAGTATTCTACATCCCTTTTATCAGTGAGCACACCATTGTGACAATTTTTGAGTACTAGAAAAATCCAACATACCTTTTCTAAAGTGAGAAGACTTATTTCTGATTGTAGCTGGATTTCTGGTTTGCTACTTTGCTGTTCTTTGTATTGCTGGAACTCCTTCTCCAAAGCCTTAAGCTTATTTTCTGCTTCAAAAAGCTACATTAAAGAAACCAAAATGCAAGTTAGCAGAAAAGCCCATTCACAGACAAATAATTAGATGATAGAATTTAAGTTACTTCTTAGTCCTTGGAACAAATATTTTACTGTCAATTACCTGATATAAAAGACACCAAAAGTTACACATTCATAATTAATGATTTCTTGATGATGGCACACAGCAATGTTTTAATAGGAAGAGTTTTAAGGAGGATCTTTGCTCAGTACTGGAAAGAAAAAAAACAAGTCTGTCCTCATAAACATAAGATCAAGATTTATGCACATTTTTTGTTCACATTTCTAAAACAACTTGCAGAAGAAATTCAGAAAGCATAATACTAAGACATACATCTTTTGAAGAAAGCCAGTGTTATCTACTATATGAAGTTTTATTACTTAATTTCACAGCATAACTTTTTTAGGAATGTCTGCGAAAGGAAACAACTAATACTTTGTACAGCCAAATAATTTAGAAGAAAGCCTAAAGCAGAAAGGCTTCAGTGACTAATGACTTAATGCTGAGTACCTCTGCCCTCACAGTGTATTTCCACAGTTTCAAGAAGATTTTTATAAAGAGAGTGCTTTGCTTTTTACATACAATGGGTAATTTGAAAAATGATGCCAATACACAATTACTTGCTACAGAGAAAGTAATGAAGTCAAATGTTTACCAGCATTTTTTATAATGTATTAAAAAGACTAAGAACTTTTTGTAAGGTTTTCTTCTTCTGTTAAATATTACTCAACTATAAATACCTTAATACACCTGATGGAACTGAAGTATTCCATTCTAGAAAATGATCCCATGCACTGATCCTTTATTTATGTCCAACTAGATAAAGCAAGTATTTCCATGAATTCTATCCCACAGTTTAAATACTGGGTGAAAATGCTTTAGAGAACTCATTTCTGTTTCAAAGCTAACAATTTCTACTAGTACAATAATAGTTTAATTCTTTGGATCTTTTATTTGGTCAGCTTTATTTTTCTCCCAGATTTCTGTTTTTTGCATTTATAATTGTTACAGAATGGATGTAAGAAAGCAAAGATATTTCCTAGGGAGTGATACAAAAACAGAGTTTGCTGTCATTGTTTTTCTCACAGAACTACAATAACCTATTGAACTTGAACAAAAGATACTGCTGTTTAACACCTTTCATTTTTACCTATTTATTTTTAAAACAGACAGAGACATAATGCCAAAGACAATAACCGATTTCTTTTGCTATTAGAAATATCAGCTCTCCCTGGAACTTCTATAACAGTGTTTAATTTCTTGTTTTGTTCTGGAAACACTTTCAAAAACTGAATATCTTATGAGACCTCAGAACTGTGGACATAAGGAAACTATAAAAACCCCACAAATAAAGCACAACTTCCTTATTCAGAAAGTAAGGGTGATGCTCCTCAAGGTGGATGCTTCAAGGATCTCCTCTTGTACATAGTGGGGCTTACCTCAAAACAGGTTGAATTCTAGAGATCTTTAAGTGTCTAAGTGTGGAAATTGTGTATTGACAAATCCCTTTAAAAGGTATGGAATAAGACTACTTATTCCAGAACATTCTGTGTAAAAAAACCCAAAAAAGTCACATAGACAAAAAACTCCAAATCCAATAAGGTCTTAAAAGAAGAGACTCATCTGGTAGCAATAGAAACTTTCTGCTTGCGCACATTAAAAAGAGCAGGGCCCTAGAGTGAAACTCCAAAGTAAGCAAACAAAATCTCACCCCCAACAAAGCAGAAGAAAAAAGCCTGTCTCATGCAAAATATGTGGCAACAACCATCACATATTGAAGCGTAGAAGGAACAGGACAGAGGAAGACAGCCAGGATGCTCTGGAAAAAACGGCCTTAGTACAAAACAAGAGAAAACATAGTGGGGCTTGTGTTCGGAAGAGAAACAGTATGACAGCCACCTATGTAATCAGGAACAGTATGTTGCACAGGCACTAAAGATGCCTTCATAATTAGTAGGAAATGTGCTTAAAATTAACGAAAAGAATTTTTTAAATATAAAAGACATATTTAAATTTCAGAACTCACTGCCATAGGATGTTGCAATACTAAATACTTTTTTAAAGGAATCATATGAGATCATGAAGAAAACTTTCATTGGCGGCTACTGAGTTTGAAAGTGATTCTGGCAAAGAGTACATATACCCCTTGATGGTACTCCTGCATATACCAAAACTGCATTTTTTTCAAAGTCTCACTTCCTTTTTTTAATCCTCTCAATCCAGCCATTGCTGCACCACAATATTGAGCTAAGTGATCTTCAGTCTGACAACTGTATGTCTATTCTGAATAGGAAAAATAAAGTGATTGTGACTTTATTTTATTTAGAGTCTATTTTATTTAGAAAAGGTCTGTTGAAGCTAAAAATGGTCAGTGGGAGCTGAAAGAATGAATAATTAGGAATACTAGCTGGTGGCATTTGGCCACTTGAACAAGAGCTACTGGCAGCTGCCAACAACACATAAAATGCAAAAGTGATCCTCTCATCACTGAATAGGACTGCATTCTGCAGTTTCTTTATCACGATTCGGTGAGTGCTCTGAAGTAGAATACTCAAAATAACTATCTTCAAGGTTAGCAACATTTTTGTATTAGCTGTATTTTAAAAAAGTTCACTGTACTGTGGTTAACGTATGCTAATAAGTAAAGAAGTATGTTAATAACAGTATTTATTACAGAACTAAAAAACCCACAAAAATCTATTACAACTCTTCCTAAGTACAAAAATACTGCTTTGGCTGACACACTTTTCAAACAGTGAAAGTTAATATTGGATTATCACTATCACATATCAGACACAAAAAACCACCAAAGCAAGTAATTAATCTATATAAACAAAATACTTATCAGAACACTTAGGCATCTGTAAGATTTAATCTACTTAATAACAAATTATGTGTCTAATGCTATAACAGTTAAAAAAATAAGTACTAACTTTTACAGTTTACTTTAACAGTCAGGAAAAATGTCTAGACTATCCTTGTTGTTAGTGCCAAAGTTAGCTTACAGGACAACAGAACATGGTCTAAATTTTCTGTTTAGAAAGTACTACTCTCAGAATAGAAGACTGCAATAACAAGAGTTTCCCCTTCTGTCCCAATAAGGATAACAGAAATAGTCTTTTGCAATAGAAGAATAAAACTAACTGCATGGTCAAACTACTTAGATGTTAATCAACAATAATTATTTAAGTTATTGAAATGTACACTGCTGTTCAGGCTCTTCATGTAATGTAAACTTTTAAACAAAACTCGATTTTCAACGTTGAAAAAATAATCACAAGCACCACACTGCAAACTGGTCATACAACTGACCAAGACTGACACAGATGGATCTCAGCACAGAAATCCCAAATTGAAATAAAATGTTTGTTACAAAGTTGCCAGAATACAAGTGCCTCCAAACYGCTACTGAACTTGGTATTGTTAGAAAAATGCTCACTTTTATTGTGTACATACYTGTAAGCGAAGCTTGTCTTCTTCCAGTTGTTTGATTTTTGCCCTTTCTAGCTCTAGCTGGTGTGCACATTCCTCCCTGGCTCGACGCACAGAATCCTGAAGCACCTGCAGATTTCGTTCATGCTCTGCTTGCAGCTCCTTCTTTACTCTTTGAAGCTTAAAAAGAGACAGATAATTACATTAATCCATAGGAGTGAGAGCTTCACTTGAAAAGTCTTCCAACTGTTCCTGCTATTCATGACAGAAAAATTGTTATTAATTTTTGAAATTAAACAATAAAATTGTCAAACTGCTCACTATATATGTTCTTGTTGAATTTCAGTTTAACTAACAATCTGCCAATTATTGTATTTGGGCTACAAATATACTCTTGCTTGACTACTGTACAAACAAAGCTCTTGGGAGTGTACAATCTAAATGATTCTACATGATTGCTCAAGGCAGGTTTCACTTCCACCTTCCTACTACAAGGTGAAAAGCTAAATACTCTAATTCACTGCAGAGAGTGTGAAAGCCACAGCTACAGCCAGGAAGTCTTTAGGTCAGTGAGACTGCACTGCTCCAACTGAGCATACTGAGATAATTTCTCATCAAGATAGACAGAAGAACAATCCTTGACATGTTTGAACTTTCTAGAGATGCTACTGTTCCAGATGACTGCTAGCTGAATAGAAATGTCTCCAATGTCCCGTTTCTCAAACTGTAATTTTCTAACTGAACACTACATCATTTTGACCAGATGTTTTTTGAATCCACTGATTTTTATAATCTCTAGCTCTGAGGTCAGAATCTTACTAAACTTTGAGAAAGTTTTTAGAAAAATCTACATAAGATTGAAAATAACTACTTCTACTCAAACTGAAATGCACTTGGCCAAACCTGAGCATCAGATTTTGTTCAGATTTTATTGCACAGATGCTGAAGTCAAAACATTATTTACAGCACAAACTGCATCCTGAGGTACAGACAGCCTGGGTACTGAACAGAACACTGGCTCAGCCAGTGAATTTCTGTGTTGGGAATTATCAATTTTGTTACAAGCACAGAAGGCATTAGTAGGCTAGAAAAATTAATTTGAGTTACAAAGAGGAAAGATAAAGCTTAGTTGTTTGGACAGCTAAAACACTACAGTATTTTACCTACATAATTTTGAGTTTGTTCTGGAATACAAGAATAGGCAGTTTATTTTCTCTTTCGATATGACCAGCACCCCTGAAGTCACATACACTTTGCCAGATTGGAGTTGTTCAGTATAGTGGTAGTTACTGGTTTCTCCTGCATCCTCTTTCACCCTGACACTATTGGAAAAAAATAAACAGAAGTGGAACTCTGAAAATGTTGGATAACAAAACCTGAAGTTTCTCCCAGATTTTCTGGTCACCTTCTTGTATTTCAACAAACTACCTAGCAATTACTTTTTGAAGTGAGGCACTCTTGTGTATGCGTACAACACTCACCTGACAGTGCTAAACTTAAAACAGAGACATGCAAATGTTACACAAATGTCTGCACTGACATTAATTCTGTCAAGAATAGAAGGTTTACAGTTCTGTAATCCTAGCAACCAATTTAAAAGTTCACTGAATTTCTATTTCAGTAAAAAAGTGTAGCTGTAACAAAACTTGGCTTAATTGCTAGGTTCCTCTACATATCACTATGAATGTGTCTAGTTAGTATCTTATAGACAAAGCACAGCAGTCACTATGTGAAAACTCAAACCTTGTAGAAGTAGCTAATGCAATTACATTGTTTAATACAACCAGTTCTTACCTCTGATTCAGCGCTAAAAAGCTGTCTCTCTCGTTTATCCAGATCTCTCAGGGTTTTCTGAAGCTGTCCTTCCAAAACATTATATTCTGCTACCTAAACAAAGGACGGAAAAAGTATAAAATATTGATAGCTTTTATTTAGAAATATCCATATAAAACAAATATTTAACTCTTAAGAACTTGCAATGGAGTACTTCTAACTCATAGGCCATAGAAGGGCTTTTTGACAAGGCAAGTAAAATGCAATCAAACAGCTCCCATATACAGCAAAACTAATCTACGGAAATTTCTAACAAATATTCTATGATTAAAAGCTACTTTTAATTCTTTTGCACTGTTGTAGACTAGCTGCATGCATATCAGTAGGTGCAAAGGTTAATTACACACCCTTTGATACATGTTACCAAATATCTTGTTAGATTTATAACAATTTAGACTCTCTGCAAATACAAGGAGGAATTTCCTTACCTTTTTCTTCACTAAGGCCTCTCTCTCTCTGTCTCTTTTCTTCCATTCTTCTGCAAGTGCTTGCATATGGACCATTTCCTTCTTTTTAAGCTTTTAGAGGAAAAAAATAGAAAGAAAATCCCAAACCAGATCAAAATTGCTGAAAGTGCACCTTTAGAGTACTAGCAGACCTAGGTCTTGAAGCAAAAGTGTTTAGTATGCTGACTTGTATAACTCAAGATATGATTCTGATAGTGAAAGACATCTTAAACTGAAGTACAAAATGCAAAGGAAATGCATGTTTGAGAAAAATATCCAAAGAACGACAAGATTTTCACTACCTTTTCAAGAGAAGTAAACAAAAACACATAGAACAATTCAAGAGTAGACAGCAATGGTTTTTAACATGCAACTAACAGAATACAGAATTAATATTTAACATCAATAGTTTTAATCTTGAATCTATTGTACTTTATAAAGAGTAATGGAAAATTGTGAAGATGGTATTCGACAGCTCAAACCCAGCACTTTCTTCACTTACTTAAGAATTAAACTTCTTCCTTAAGTAAGAGCATGGAATTTGTGAATGGAGTAGTTTACATCTGAAGTTTTAATATTCTGTCTAAGTAAAATTTAGTTCTTACTTGAAATGCTAAAATAAAATATAATTAAGGTTATTATCTGTATCAATTCTACTAAAACTTCTCTAGCAATCACATAATTTAGGTAACAAAAAAGAGAGCAAAAACCTGATTTTCAAAAATGTCCTCTTGCATTTCCTTCCACATTTCTAACTCCAGTGCTGCTTTGTACTCCAGAGTTTCTCGAGGTTCTGGATGGTCTTCTGGGGCACAGCAAAGCTGAGTGTGAGGGACATGCTGTTGCTGACCAGCACCTACATCCTGATATAATAAGAGTGGATTTTTCATTGGAACCTCAAGTTGTCAAAGACATGTTCAAAGGAAAAAGAACAGATTTATATAAAATTTACTTGAGAAGAATCCGACACCATAACTTCTTGCACTTTGACAAGTCCGTAGTCTTCCAAGGTGATGGCATATGAAAGCTCTGCTATTCTGGTGCCTGACCTATAAATAGCATTAGAATGTTATTTTAATTAAAACTGCCTAAAGATACAGAAAAAGAATTGTAAGACAACACCCAAAACAGTAAAGCTGAAGTTGTTCTGTGCAAGCTCAGAATCTCTAAACAGTTGCCCATGTGAGAGCCCAAACATGCTCTCCTATATATATTGTTAAGTTAGGGCCTAGTTTATGAATTAATGGCAAGCCTTCTGACTTAAACCTGGCATTTGAAACCTATTTAACTAACAAATTACTATAATCAACACACCCCTGCAATGAAGGAATAATCCAAAATCGTACCTACAGTCCTAAAGCTTTCTAATGATGTACTGTTCATATACAGGCACTGCTCCTGACTTCAACTTAAGATGCTCATTAAATTTCCTTACCTTTCCTTGTTTAGACTTTAACAGTAACCTTCTACTTATCCACAAGATACGTAACTTAGCATATAATTTGTGGCAAAACATCCTTGGATTTCTAGTAACACATTTCTGGAAGCTTCAGGATAGGAAACCGGCAACTTCAAATCACAAAGAGGTAAAAATAACTACCTGCCTTTGCACAGTGAAACAATACCTACATAACAGATATTTTAATAAATTAATTTGAAAGTAGTTGTGGTTTCTGCTTAAGAACAGTTTGTTTCCAACTGCCTCATCTCTAATCACAGTCAAACTGTAGCAAACAAAGCCAGTCCTTTGCACAGAAAGGTATTAAGAGAAGGAACAGAAAGTCATGTAACTGGAAATCATCAAAAGCCTCACATGAAAGTATACTGAATTGTAGACCTTGGTCAAAACAAAACCTCATTTCAGTGATAATCACTCAGAAAGGCAAATTACACAATCACTTGTCACCTGGAAGCTCCAGAACATAGCAAGCAACAAGATGCTGAAAGAATTAACCACAGCTGTAGTTTTCACAGAAATTCACTTTCAACAAATATAGATTAGATGACACCAAAATGCTTTTTACAAGGGTGCAGGCTTCTACACTATACTTCTATTTATAAAGGAAAAAATCCAATAAATGCTTGTACTTCACTTAAAATAAATTGCTGCATTAAATTCTTAGAACTTTCCATCGGCTACTGATTAAAAAAGAAAACAAGATTTGCATTAGTCGACCTCAGAAATCCGAGTAAATGATTCAATAAGTCTGTTGAACGTACCAGTGTAAAAAGAAGGTTACACCAACAAGAGCAAGGATAAGAAGGGGTTAGCGCAGCAAAACACAGACCTGATTACATTTTGAGAATGCCATCTAGTGGTTATGTTTTGTGCAAAACTAGGTTTCATTTAACTAACGGTAAAAGTATGAAGCTTAACGTATAGTGAGACCTTAAAGTAACTCTTCACAGAATCAGGCCATGCCAGCTTTCCCACAGAAGTTTAAGCAAAGCCAGAGGTTAATTTCTTATTAAGTTGGGAGGAGAGGAGACACCAGTCATTAACATGACATTTCCTGTGAGGTAAATATAAAATGCATTTTCTAAAATCTGTTGCATTAGCTCTTTAAAACTGACCTCAGTCTTAATAGCAATTACGTTTACTTTTAAGGGCATAATCAAATTCCATCATTACAAAGAAAAATGGAAGGTCTAGACACTGATTGTAAACACTAATCTTCTTCAATAAGGACACAGGAGAGAAGTAACTACCAATCAAGAAGAAAAATACACGCACACATATATATGTATGTGTGTATATATATACATACACATAACCCCAGCACTGCTCCATGTAAATTTGTCTTCAGACAGAGTATTAGCTAATACTGCTCCTTCTGATTGTACACAAGGTGAAACCCCTGCTACTATCCTGAAACAGGAGACATCTCCATTCTCTGGGTGCATCTGTCCTCCTAACTTTCACCAAAGACAGTTAGTTGTATCTAAAAGCACACTATTGACAGACAACATTAAAAACATTATGGAATATCAACCCTATCTATAATTAAGTAACTTACTTTTGGAAGTGCCTCAGAACCTTTTTTTTAATTGTTTACTTCTTAATCTGTCTAAACTTAACTTACCCAGGATCATGATTACATAAAGGTTTATTACAATGACTTTGGGAGTAATATATACACTGCTCAATCTGAAGAGGAATTTAGCTTTTCATCTCTTGGATCCCTATTCCCCCCTCTGCATACTGCAGTACTCTGCAGCCTGTTTACCTATTCAAAAAGCTACACAGGGAAAGCTGTTTTTCAGAGAAACACTAAACAAGCAACTCTAGAAAACTTGCTACAGAGCTAAGTATTTTTAAAATAGTTTTACCCTTGTGCTGCTGCAAAACTGACTGTTTCATTACAAGTCTGACGCCAGCATTGTTCACCATTCCCACCCAAGAAGCGGGTCTTTTCTGAAGCCAAAACATTTGAAAGCTGAAGCCTTGCCATTCCTAGAAGTAAGTCTTTGGCCGTTTTATCCTTATGCCACAATTCAACCAGCAGAGGCAACCTGAAACAAAGAAGTGATCTTTGTGTCAGGCACCAAAATGGAAGAGGAGGCATTCTTATTCAGAAGAACTTCATGTTCTAGAAGTAACTTCTTAAATCAGTGATGGTTACAAAAGTCAAAATATTACTTGGTTTTACTGTCTTTCACTTAGGGGAATGAGACTGACTGACTTTGTATCTTCTCAATCACTTGGTTCAGATTATCATTCCTTTCTTCAACTGGGGACTAACAATGTTACAGTGAGTGACAAACAGAATAGTGCTAACATAGATTGATCATCTTAATTTATAAATACTTACAAAAGAATTTTAGCCATTGTCACTCAAAATACAGCACCCCCAGCGCTACTTTAAGAATACTGCTATTTTGATGATTTTTTTTACATCTTAATCATTTCTTGAAATCTGGTGGAACTACTAGGAGAACTGTTTTACAGACCTCAACACTGCAAACTCTTTTCCAGGTACCTGCTGTATTTTTAAAGATATTATATAAGATTGCATATTAAAAAGAAAAGACTTTCATATTTCAAGAGGTACTTGGTCAAAAACGATGCTATCAAGCTTTACTTTTAAAATTTATGGCAACTGTACTTATTTCTGTAAGCAACAATACCTAAGTATGCAAGAGAGAAAATCAAGAACTGTAGAATTCCTGACTTTAAATGATAATAGAGAAGCTGGAAGAGTAAGCTATTACGTATTTATTTGCATTAGTCCTTGAATTATTTACTAAATTCTAGCACTGATAATCTTAATGTGACTGCATTTACAACAGAATCTAGAAAAGTGTAAGTAAGATTAAAAAATTGCAAATTACTACCTGAAGAATGTATCTTGAAGCTGATGAGGCATAGTTGCAAAGTCAAATGCACAATATGACTTTGGAAGAAAGACTTCCATGTTCTTTCTAACTTCTACAGGTGGACTTGTCATAATAGGTGCTGCACTGCCAAAAAATGGGTATGAATACCTAATAAAAACAATAACAAAAATACTAATTCTATGAATAGGTAATGTTTTTGTACCTCTGTAACAGGAAAGACAGTTTACACATCATTAATAAAGCATGACTTGCATCAAAGTTTGATAAATTTATACTAGTACATTCAACAATAGAACTTAGCTCTCAAGTATTCACATTGTTATTTACTTCAGGAACAATCCAGCTTCTTCATATTGGCTGTTGCTTTAACAAAGAAGTTTTAATAACCTGTTTGTTCACAACCAGATGAATTCATATTTTACTAGAACTCTGCAATTATTATATAAACTGACAGACAAACAGAAGAAAAATTTATACTCACCTGTAGATTGCTCCTTGACAACATCTCTAACTGTACTTAAAGTTCATACTAGACTAACATGCAATAACTGATAACTAGGTATACATATACACAGAGTCAGAACCATTAGAAATTTCATTAGCTTTTTAATTTCCACAGTTTAACTGACTGAAAGGCAATTCAAATAATTTTACCAATATGACTTAAAACGTGGCCTGAAACTACTCTACCGGCACATTTCAGTGTATGATAAACTGTAACAAAGGGGAGGTCATGAACCTCTTAAACTTCATTTTGTTCAAAGTGATGATGCCAGCTGTCAGCTAAGCTCCTAATAAAATCAAATGATGCCTCTATATATAAAAATTGCACCCTCCACCTTTTGTGAAGAGCTGTTGAAAGAGCTTGTTAAGACTGGAATAAAATAATCTACAGTGAATATGCTTCCAATCTACAGTGAATATGCAATTTTTTACCCTGCAACTTTTCTTAATGTTCATGTATCTGGATGTTTCTCCTCTTCAGGTTCCTTTCATGTTCATCACTGACTATAAAAATTCAAGTGCAAAAACCAAAAAAACCACTATGCGTTGTTACTGTTCTGATACAAATTAACTATTTGAAAGTTACATAAAAGATTTTGTGGCAAAATTCCATCCATTGTACATTGCTTTCAGCATACTATTTACTAATGTAGCCAATACAGAAAGACATTAATGATGAACACTATAGTAGCTGTGTCTTAAAATATTCTAGCCCTACATCTCATCCACACCTTTTCAACCTAGTTCAGACAAAATCTAAACCCCATGATCCACCACCACAACTAGACTTCCCAGTGACTAGTTAAAACTGTATGAATCAAGCTCTGCCAGGAAAGAGGTAGAGCAAATGGAGAGGCAACTCCGCAGACAGAAATCCTCAGAAATTTGACTGAATTACCATTTAAAGATACATTTCATCACAAACATCAAAAGCACCCTGATGGAAATGAGAAGACAAATTGTAAAAACTATTATTAATCACTCACTTCTAATGCACCATCAATAATTGCTATAATGAAAGTAGAACTTCTTTTTTAAACCATCAAAACCATCCCTATATTTACAAGTCTCTCAGAAATGCATTTAACTACACTGATTCTTCATGAAAACTAGAATGGATTTCCTTTGGATTCATACACAAACCAGTGATCTGTCTCTTACGAAAACATTGTAAAGAGTTCTTGGTGGAATGTGGAAAATTACAAAAAAAAGCAAACCAAAAACAAACAAAAACCAAAAACAAACCAAAAACAAAACAAAAACCCCCAAACAAACAAACAAAAAACCCCAAAAAAACCGAAGGAAAAAAAAAATCACTTCATTGATAAGCTGGAAATGTAGCCAGGAAGATTTACCACCAATTACAGCAAAAGGCAACAATCCTTAATGCTCAGTTCAGTGATAGACAAGATGAACATTCTAAGGTATTTTGCTACTGAAAATCACCTACATTTTAAAAGGCAAGAAGAAGCAGAGAGGCACTATGCCACCAGCAATCTCTCAGATTATGAAAGCTTTGCATTTTCCAAGAATAACAGAAAAAAATTGTACCTTAAAATGCAATTTATTGGAAAACCAACTTCCAGACCACGTATACTTCTTAAGTCTATTGAAAAGCAAAAATGGTGAGAGGCTGCTGGAATGACAATCTTCTGTGCTGACACAGGCTCAGAAGAACTGGACACACCCACAGGATTAGGCTGAGATATCGCTACTGGACCACCAGCCATGTTACCAGCTAAAAACACAGAAGAGAATTCATGCGCATTTTCTATAACTTGTTCTGCCCAAAAGAACAAAATATATCAAAGATTAGTGTAACATTTTAGATGCAAATAGAGTGATTGCTTCCCTAAGAGATTTCTATTCCTTGTAAAATAAATGAATACTGTGAAAAATAACCACTCCTTCTGTAAGTTACTGCTTCCAAAGGAAAAAACACCAAAAACCCGATATACTTAAAGTCTTCATACAGGATTGTAATATTTTTTCCTTTCTTAATTAATCTTTGAAGCTATGTAAGGTTTAACTCACCTATAAAAGTTTACAATAAGATCAAAGAAATTAAATTCCTAAGAAAGATGGTGTAAGACCTCAGTTTATACTAATTTTTCATAGTCAACCTGAGGGCATGTATAGGAGAAGAAATTTTTAGAATTTTAGTGCTTTTTAAAATTAATTAATTTCTTTAGGGGAATTACAAAGACAATCGAATTAACAGGTCAATTGTGCTCATGTAAGGCAGCATCACCCTTGGCCCCAAGCATTTAGATTGGCCCCACATTTTAGTTTGAAGCAAACTAAAATGTGCAAAGCACATCTGCTTCTGTCACAGAAGCCACATACTGTGGCATCCATCTTATAATTTAGAAAGTAGAAGCGACATTGAATGCCTGCCCAATTGCATCCAGGCTTCTCGTATCCTTACGATGAGACCCAATATTGCCTTCAGAGAGTAAAACATCAAACTACAAGTCCCACAGACAGGTCTCCAAAAGGCGTTGTTGAAACACGTTCGAGACATTTTGTTTAAGACTTTAACGGCTATTTAGGCTACCAAGCCCCTACAAAATGAGGGAATGAAAACATCAGATAAGAATGCAACAGCCTTTTGTAAGTGCTACTTGTTCTGATACTGCCTTCAGAATTATTTAAACCATTTTCACTTTTGTAATTTTTAAAGAAATATATCATGACTAGCAATGATTTTATTCTGTCCTCCTTAATCCTAGGTGTTTTGCTTGCATTAAGAGTAATATTACAAAAAAGAAAAATGCTGTAATACTTCAACATCAGCTAGTTAACACAATGTATCAATGAAACTATTTTAAGTGATTCAGGTAGAACATCAGTAGATTGCTTGGTGCAAAGAATTGGCTGAATGGAATTTAAAGGTCATACAGCTTTTAAGTACATACAGCTCACTATTAAAATCCATTTAAGTTGGTCGTATAGTCAAATTTCATTTAATGTACTAAATTTAATAAATTTTGCCTTACTGGGATTTTGCAGATCTATCAGAGGTGACTTTGCTCTGCTCTGTGATTTCGAAGTTGGAAGGTCTTCAAAACACTGTTTGGTAACCTCTTGAGGGCAGCCAGCCACCAATCCTGAAAGACAAATGTGAAATGACATGTTTACATCTTAGCAAAACAGAATTGTAAAATTACTATTACTATTAATAAAAAAGCACAACCCTGGATTTCCTAACCAGAGATTCAAACTAGCAGCTGGGTTCACAATACTTTCTTTTTACATTCCATATAAAGGACTTAACCCTTGCTTAGATAAGATCAGTAAGGATTAAAAGAAAATTCGTCTGAATTAGCAGACAGATCCTGAGAACCCATTCTAGGACACAGAATTTCCTCTACAGAACTGTCTTTAAGACAAAGCTCAAAAGACCAGCAATGCTAATATCATTAAAAAAACAATAATTCCACTTTATTTATGAACCACCTCTTAAGAAGATTTCTGTTCAGTAACATTTAGCAAAACAATATTTTTTGAGATTTATTTGGTTCTCATGGTATTTCTTATCTCTGTTCCTCTTCCACTTTTCCACTTCTGAGTTCCCAAATCAGAAACAAGTCTTCCTAGGGCTTGGCCTACCAAGTCCAAACAAAAGGATCATGTAAAAACAAACAAAACAACCCAGTTGCTTGGTTTTGTCCAGGAATCTGTACTACATGAACATTTGTCTTCACAAATTATAATCCACATAGTAAATTCCTTAGAAAACTCAAAAATCCCGCATTATCCCTGCTTTTCTATTGAATAAATTAATACTACAGAATTTCATCTCATTGAGCAAGTCAGTTTCTTCATAGGCTTCACACTAAATCTTCTCATTCACAACTCCAGGAAATTCCAAAATTTTTGGTATGATTTTTCAAGCTTATGACGATCTACCTCACTTGTAATCTATGCACCCCCAAATCTCTAACCTGGCTCTTGCAAGTGTACTTAACAATAATCATGTTCAAATCACAACATTTATCCCCCTTCTGTTACTTGTTTATGCAAATGATTCTGACTTGCCTGAAATTTATTACCAGAAGTGAGTACTACTTCATGAATATACTAGAAAGGAGTAGTACATGATCCAAGACCACACTTAGCAACTGGGCAAAGAAATTATGCACCACATACCCCTTTTCCTTGGTTTTGTGCCTTTTTCAAACTTAAGACTTTCCACTTCACTCTCTGTTGCTACATCTTCTTTTGAAGAACACTGGTCAGTTTGAGATGGGACATTTTGGGATCTCTGTTGCTGGCTCTCTGTTTTTCCAGTAACAGGTGAAAGAACTTTCTCCTGTGGCTGTTTGGTTTCAGTTGCAGCATTTAAGGGAATCAAAGTCTGAATAAAATTATAGTTTTCTTATTGACCATAGCTTGCATTGAAAAATTCTGTCTATGACATTTCATAGTATGACACTATTTTTCTGACACAGAAAAATGCCAATGAAAGAGTTATTAATATAAAGCAATTAATTCTTTCAGGTTTTTGGGTTGGTTTTTTTTTTTGTTTAACACAAAACCCAGCCAAATATGATTAAGAAACACCAATAATTTTTTAACATTAAACTGTGTCTAAACCAACAATGAATAGGTAAGACATACCTGGGTAGTCAAGTTCTCCCTTTGAAGAACTACAGATACCCCAACAGTAGGAGCCAGATCCAGAGGCAGTTGTGGCAGTTTCTGTTTAGCTCTATTTGGTGGAACAAGAACAAATGGTCCTTCTATTGCCACAGCGTGTTGGTCAATCTCCACATTTCCTCTCTTCAGCAGTCCTGACAGAGGAACTTCAGTACTTCCAAGAGAGCGGTCYCCACAGCAAAGATGTATCTGCACACACACAAAGGCATTAGAAAGTAACTAGTATGTGTAATTTGCACTGGAACTATCTGTGCACCCTCCACTAAAGGTAGCATAAATAAAACAAGTTATCATCGCTAGCCTAGTCCCTGCATGCTGAGAATAAGAACAGCTATGAAATGTCAGTTTTGAGCAGGGGGGATTTGTTCATTGATAGGGCAGCAGCAAATCACTGCACTGCTCTTCTGAGGACCAGTCATATCATTCCTTCTGTAGGATAAATTCAGTACTCTGTGGCTTTTAAACACTGCGCAGATCCTTGTCCTTCATGCATAGGCATATAAAATGCATGACTGCAAAGTAATGAAAAAGATTACTTGAAGGCTTTGGGCATATATTTAGACACCACTTAACTGGCAAGGATTTTTGGAATTAACTATGGTTTTAATTCCTGGTAAATATAATCATTTGAAAACTTGATTCAACTATATATTCCTTACAGAGTTTAATATTTATACCTAAAAGTGAAAGATTGATCTTAAAAAAAAAACCAAACAACACACACTAAGGTATTCTATTTTCCTCAAAGTTACTCTTTGAATCTCAAATACTAACTTGCTTTTTCCGAAATAAGAATCACTTCAGTTTTGATTTTGCAGATCAGAACACTATATTCCCATCCTTAATATTTACTGTACTTAAGGAAAACTGTTGTGCTGAAAGGTGGGAGCTGCCAGTATACATATCTAGGTGGACATATATACGTACATACATATAAACACAGTCATACAATACATACATACACACACTCCAGTCTGGCAACTAGCATCTTTTACAACCAGAGTCTCCATTTTTGGAAATATATGTTAAAATTAAGAATCAGAACACAGTGCTCTGATCCTGTATCCTAAGATTTAAGATGCTGAGTGAGAACTCAAAGGAAGAGAACTGCAAATCAAAATGTGGATCTGACCACAAAAGAACTTTTGTTGAAAAAATTGTTCTTTACATATGATGCAAACATGCGTAATTCCCCACATAAGCATCATAGATGTCTTAAGACTGTTTTAGACTAAGAATAAATTCCAAACACACCAGTGCACGTTGCTCCAAAAATACTTAAACTTGAGGCAAAAAAAAAATTGAAACAATACAAGATTTGAACAAAAGCATTCTTAAACCACCCTGCATAAAAACCCTAGAATGGTCTGCATAAACTTAAAGAAAATAACTTCAAAAGGGTCCAGATCCACAAATTACTTTGTGTAACTGATTCTATCTTATTTACCAGCTACATTATCAGAAACCCTATACCACCCTCACTCAACAAAGCAGACTCTTGTTTTGTAATCTTGTAATTAGTTTGAGATATGCACAGATTGTCATAAATACTCTAAGTACTACCTGATGTTTAGAATCATAGATTCACTTAGTTCAGAAAAGACCCTTAAGTCTACTGAGTCCAGCAGTTAACCTAACACTGCCACCTCACCATTGTCCCCCATTTAAAGGCAAGGCTAAAAAAGATAAGCAACATCCCACAACAGCCCCAAAACGTCTGTAGTATATTTAGAAACAGCATTTGTCTACAGAGCAGGTAAAAAAACAGACCTTCCTTATAATTCACAAAGTGTGCTGAGGACAGTGATTTTAGAACTGAGGCAAGAGTGACCTGAGCAGCTGGTATGGGATTACCATAGGTAGTACAAAGCAGGACTCTGGCTCGCAGATTGCATTGCAGACCCCAAAGCTCAGAGCTCTTCAGAGAGCCACATTAGGTCTTTGGAAAGAGCTAATATTTCAGCAACAGCTTTTATCACAGCATGCAAACCACCTTGCAGTAACAGCAACTAGTTAAAAAGACAGCACTCCACCTAGCTAGGAAACTTGCTGATATGGTTTCCCTCACATCAGCAAGACGATCAACTTATATTTGAGCCAAAATACTATAATACCATATTAGTTTCGGAAACAGAAATGCTTCACAGATACAACCTGAGACACACTTTACTTCTTTAATTATTTTCATTCACATTTGAAATTAAACGGCTTACCTGCAATTTTGACTGTGCACAAAGGTAAAGTTGAAGAACATCTACTGTACTACGTATTCGAACTGAAGCTCTTTCTGGCTCAAAGTTTGGATTAATTAAATCAGTGAAAGGTTCATTTGTGACATCATTTCCCAGTAACGAATAGTAGAAAAAAAACTCGGGCTGTCGATCAGGGAGCTTCATAGTACTAGGAACTAACTGAAAGAGATCAGAAGAGAATTATGTATCTCTTTCCTTGATGCAGTTACAGTAATTCTGAAGCACTAGTTTGGAAGTTAGAACTTAAAGACTGACCAGCTGACCTAAATCATAGTTTGCACTCCACATATAACTTATTATATTAATACTCAAATTAAAAATGTTTTACTTTAAGAAAAAAAGAGCAAGACTTGTCAACATCAAAGGCTGTAACTGACATGTATTTATTAACATAAAGTATCTAACAAATACTCACAAATAAGCTATGCCTTCATAAAATATTCCCAATTACTAAATAATGCAGATTAGATACTGTTATATAATTTATGTTATTAAATAAAAGACTGAAACAGATGAACTTCATCCTGTGGGCAACCATGAGTTCAATGCCTAAAGAGGCACAAGCCACAAGCACGAACAATGTAAATTTTGCTTCTCAAGGTCCTACAACTCTGACATGGAAAACTATTTTCCCTGAAAAAAAGAAACATGACAAGATTGAAGACAGTTTATCACACACCATGAGTTCTACATCAACCTGAAACAACCATTAGCATGCCACTTCATCCAAGCTAGTAAGTCCTTCCCTCAGGCAATATACGAGCCCTGTCTTACATATTTGAAAAGCACTTCACCTTGTTTGAACTCCAGTGCATGGGCACCACACTGTAGACTGGTATTATCCACACACAAACTTCTTACACAATATTGCAGTAGAAAAGTATGCATTTCATAAGAATGCATCATTTGAAGTAAATACAGCTAAAGTACTTCAAAAGAATTATATTTCATCTGCAGTCTGAAATGTTAAGAACTTAATAAAGTTTTAAAATGAATATAAATTCACTTTGGGACAAGGTTATTTCTTGAAATAAACTCAAAAAACCATTAAAAACTAATTAGAAATGAGGAATGGGAGGGTGAAAATACTAATGTGGGACAACACTTCTTAAAAACTACATACAGTGACGAAACAGACCTGTTCCAACTGTGTGGCAAATGCAATGGTTACAGAAAAAACAAAGTGATCCTTGCAATACTCCGCTGGTCCAATTTGATGATAGCCCTCTTCTTCATTCAAGACTGGCACAATACTTTTAAGGTCCAGTCCACGAAAAAGGGTTAGTACTACAAGAGAAGAAATAAACGTGAGTAACCAGTGGCCTTTGTAATTGCTTTGATATATTTTAAGCATTACACATGGAAATTATATGTGGAAAAAAGAAAAGTTACAAATAAAGATCTTGATGCCTACTACCAAAGTTTTGCAAAACACAAAGAAATCTCTAGGTATACTTCGAAACAGCTACAAAAAATTCCGAAATTAACTTTTGTTCACAACTGTTACGCTGAACACTGTGCTAAACAGAATTCTAGCTCCTATATATTCTTATTTTGTGTTACAATGAGAAAGATTACAGCAACTGGAAGTTTATTTCACTAGGCTAGAGTGTACCATGCTATTTCTTTACTTTGCTCAATAAAGAAAAGGCAAGACAGTAACCGCACATTGCAATCTATTGTAACAAGGATGCTGTGCCATTCAACAAATCTTTAGAATGCTTCATTTAAAGATTTTTCATCTCAAGCCTTCAGTGCATAAAACTCTGTATTCTGATTTGCTAGTTTTTGTTCTATAGTGCCAGTAATTCAACACCTTCAGCCCTCAGGTTACACCAAATAGAAATAATGACATATCATTTTGTGAACAAAAATGCTCTGTTTCGAATACTAGAAGCCTTAGGCAACTTAAGTCAGTAAAGAAAGAAGAGTGCATGAAAACTAAATGGAAAAGTATCTGACCAGACTAGAACTGGGTAATACAGTTTTGTTATACCCAGTACCTGGAACACTAGCTTTACAACTGTGAAAACCCAGAAGTTCGTTTTTCCCCATCACACAAATATGACATTGACTAATTTTGACATGATGCAAAAAAGGAAAAAGCTGGCAAATTTGTTTGTAGCAATTATTTGACAGAAAACATTAAATCGGAAACAGTGCTGAGTAAAGGCAGAAAGATTTTATTTTTTTTTTGCCAGTGTCATGAGGGATTGGAAAACTTGCAGATACAAAGACCACATGGGAAGTGCAGACTAAGGAATCATTTAGAGTAGGTTTTTGCCACCTTTACAGATGTTACAATATGGAAAGTTCCCTGTGTTTTTCTGTAATCCTGAAAGAATGGAGTAAGCAATCTTACACTGAAACTTAAATCCTGCCTTAACCAATCTTGAAATGCAGCCAAGTCAATGAATTCTGGGCCAGAAGCTTATAAAACATTTACTCCCACTGACCACTCTACTTCTACAAAATTACAACCACAGATCATCAGCAGATAAATGATGGATTTAGAATTAGATAAAATGTACCTTCAGGGCAAGAACACAAGTATTGTAAGGTATGGAGGAGAAAATCCACCAGCTGTACCAAAAGGCTCATTTTTCAAAAGTTAAGTAGATAGGCATTTGGGTGAGAGAACATGGCAAGATGGAAATATGTTTTTGTTTTGGGACTCTTTAAATCAAGTTTCTAAAATCTTGTTTTTGTTTTTTTTAACAGCTAATAACTTGCATTAAAAAGAAAACTAAAACACAGGGACGAAAAAGTGACTTGAAGGCATAGCACAGAAAGGCACTAAATGTTAACATTTGAGGTCCAATAGATTTTTGACACATTTCACTGATTTCCTTCGAGAAAAATAAACAAGGGAATCCAGAATTGAAATGAGTCCCAACAGTAAGCAGATGTTACTACAAAAATCTTAACTATAGTAAATAATTTAAGTACATAAAGATTAGAAGAAGAATCAACCAAAAAAGAAGCAAGTCTACCCAGCAAATGAGACATTTTACTACTTTACAGTTCCAAGCCCAAACTACTGAAACTTTACCTTCTATAAAGGTAAAGCTCCTTTCCCATCTCTTTCATAACTTTCCAAAGCACATAAATACAAGTTAGATACCCAAGGGAGTTAACTATGAGCCTCTGATTCTCATTTTAAATACCAGTTGGTTTGTAACTTGTCCACCTAAAAGTCACACAATTATCACAGTAAAGAATCCTTGAAAAATTTACCACCACAAAGTACATTAATCAGCTGCAAAGGGTTTGCACTGAAACTGCTGTGAAATTATAATTCTCTTGAGATTTAACAGATTTTCAACAAGTGATATGTCATCTGGCACAGGAAGATTTTTAATTCAAAGTGAATGATGTCATGTTACTTACACTTGCCTTCTCTAGGGGGTGCCTCCTTTGCTTTAAAATCATCAACCAGTGCTTTTGAGTCCGTCTCCAATGCAACACCAATTTGTATTTCAGGTTTAAACTTAGGGTACTTGTTACTAAGCAAAGGATACCATTTAGGTGCCTACAGAGTAAAAAACAAAAATAAGACTCCAAAATGTTTAAATACAACAGAAAAAAAATAGTATAATACTATTACAGGAAACTCAGTCTTAATCTAGCACTTCTACTTTATCATCTACAGAAATACACTTTGGGTTTTATTTCTAAAATTTTGGCCTATTTAGTACACTATAGTACTAAAATATTCTATAGAATGGTTACTGGATGACTACCTGATCATATTGTTTTTTTTCGACTGACTTGTACAGTGAAAAGGCTGGATAGAGAAATATACTACAAATCTTTATTTAGAAAACCTTCAAGTCCTTGACTGCACAGTAAGTCATATGCATTGAAAATGCTCTAGAAGAATGATGCCAGAATAGGATACCAGGCTCCTCATACAACCCATATCAAAGTTATGTTTTGATCAAGCTTGATACAAGGGAGTTGGCTAATTAAATTTACATAAACAATTATATTGTGCTTACTCTATGCTGTATTAAAGAGATAGAAACAATCACCTAACACATCATCTTCCATGGAGGTCCACTATAAAAAAAACAGACTTGATTTCATGATGGAGACTCAATTCAATTGCTACATATCTATTGCTTAGATAAAACTTTCCAGTTGATTAAATAATGAGATTGTGTAGATTAATTGGTTGCTAGTGATCCTCTTATTCAATTCAGAAGTAAGCAAGATTCGTACCAACTGTATTTTTTCATTTCTGCATGTTCTCAGAATCAAGATGTCTCTCCTCTTAAGAAAAGCAACAAAATCCCCCATATATGACCAGTTTTACTCCAAAATGAGACTCAAAAGTTTAGCCTATTCTTTAATTCACATTATATTATCTGTAACAGCAGTGTTGTCAAAACAAAATTTTTCATCTTGATATCTCATAACATACCTGTTTCTTTTCTGGGGCAGCCCTTAGATCCAGTACAATATAGCCTATATTCTCTTTAGCTGAAGATACAGGATCCAATGCAAAACATTGGAGTTTGATAGGTGTACGCTGCAGTCTGAAAAAGTAACTTAGTTGAAATATTAAATATATTATGTATACCTGCAATTAGTTCTCAAAGATAGTTTCATAAGTTTCCAGCAAGCCAATGATACAAAACTCATTCTATAACTAGTTTCATTAGGTCAGAAACTGAACTTATATTGAACATACAAAAGTCATCACCAAGTGAGAGAATGAACAAGTGGTTTAATTCTCAAAGAAGAGCACGTTGGAGCTTCAGTCTCAAGCGCTATTAAAAAGACATTAGCAACAAATAAACACTTCACTCACATAAAAKAACAAAGTACAGAGCCTCACACAAAATTTGAATTTCACTTGGAGGGGCATCTTAAAAACAGGACTTGTGGACAAGATTTTTGGGTAAAGCACCTGACTACTGCAAGGCATGTATAAAACATCTAGCACATAGCAAATGTAGGCATCCTTCTCTGTCAAATAAAAATGATACAGCTTTTTTAAACTTCTTTGATGATATGGTCATAACATTACAACCTGTAAGATTTATGAAATTAAATAACAGTTATGAAAATACTCAATTTCTCAGCTTCTCTTTGAAATTTTCAAAACCTATTTACACAGGCTTTTCGGACTTGAAATTAAGTTAATTTTGTGCCACATTATACATAAGAAAGCTTGACTGCAATGTTTGAATTACAGAATTATTAGTTTGCTCTAGGAGCCCGCGGGGTGTTTTTAGCAGTGTGAATATATACCCCCTAGAATTTTTAAACATCACTTACCTTGCCACACATTACCTTTTTTTGTACATTAGTACATTTTTCCATAACATTATTGTAGATAAAATAAATCTTCTAAAGAACAATTCAGGTGACAGCAAACCAAAAATTGTATTTCACTAAGTGTAAAGACAAGAAAGTTAAATTTTATCTGCATATTAGACTTCACTTTTTAACATTACCTGTGCTGATGAAGTGCTTTCCTATCAAGTTCCCAGGCCAATTCTGTAGCAAATTCTGGCTGATCAGTATGCTCCACAGGGTCAGTAGCCAACTGTTCACCATCTAACTTGGCTTCAACTACAAGCACGTGCTTGGGTCGTTTTGGGAAACAGCGCCCTGTAAAAGAGTGGCATTGCATGTGCCATTGCTAAAAGAGATGCAAGAGCTCAGACTGAAGCCATAAATCAGTTATGTGAGATTAATTTCCCATGTCACCTTCCCTGCTCTGATCTTGAAAGAAAAAGCTTGCACCATACAGAAATATGAAAGAATGTAACATGAAACAGACTATTTGTGAAGAAACAAGAAACTAAGTAACAAAGCAAAGTAGCAAGCAATTAGAATTATTTGAGAAATCTATGATTGGCAATAGGTAAGGGAGCAGGCATGAGAAAGAGAGTAAATGTTTTACTTGCAAGTGAAAAGGTTATGAACTGTCTGACATCCAAACAGAAAAACATGATCTTGTAGAAGTATTGAATGGTGTTTCTCCTGCCACTTACTGAAAAATAAAATTATTGCCAGGTTAGGAGAGTGCCTAAAACTGTATAGGATTGGTCCTGGGCTCAGAATCACCCAGTATTCTAATTTGAGATGACAAAAAGAAGCAAAACTTTACTTATATCACAGTGTGGGGAGACGATACTACAAGCATATCAGACGACAGGATCTGATTTGTAAGCTCCTTTGGCAAACTACATAAATGGACAGAGAAATAATAGGATTTACTTCACATAAGGAAAGCATTCAGCCAAAACAACCCAAACCCCCAAACCAACCTCCAAAACAGCCCAAAAGCGAAAAAGACATCCTAACAAATAACTCACTCAGACACACAAACTCTAATTAGACTACAGAAACTATAACCTGTGAAAATGCAAGATGACCAACTGGATATACGTTTGAGTCAACACCTAAGGCTGATTGCTACGAAGGGATAGAAATACCAGAATAATACTTTCTGAAAAACAAAACCTACACCAAACCAACAAAACCCAGATCCTCGGGGAACGACTGTTACTTTTCTCAATCACTTAATGTATTGCGTAAATACCTCCAAAACCTAACAGAGGGTAGCCAAACCTGGCCTTAAGATACGTACGTCCAAAGCTTTATTAATAACACAGGTTTACTCAACGCTGCTCGGCTTACCCCATTCACCTCGGAGGCAGAACCAGCCCTCATCTTCTCCTCGGGATACAGGGGACGCGCAGCAACCGGGAGGCCACGACCCTCCCGCCCCTCCAGCCTACCTTCCAGCACGGAGACGACGATCAGCAGCCGATCGCCGGCTCTGGAGACCATCTCCTCGCTCCGCCTGGGCGCTGCCGGGGCCGGGAAGCGCAGCCACTCCCGAAGCAGAGCGGAAAGAGCCGGAAGCTCTCAAGCCCGCCTTGCCGCCGCCCGCCGCCCTTTTGCCGCCGCGGAGCCTTTAAACACCAACCGCCGCCGCTTCCGCCCGGCAACGCCGGCCCCGCCGCTTCCGCCGCCAGCTCCGCCCCGCACCGCCATTCCGGGGACGCGGCACCGCCCCGACCCGCCGGTCCTGGGCCCCGGCACCGTCCCCCCAGCGCCGGTACTGGGTCCCGGCAGCCTCCCGGCCCGACTCGTGCGCCGCCGCTCCCGGGCCCCGGCACCGCGCCGACACCGCCCCCGCACCGACCCAAGGCCTGAGGGTGAGCGGCAGTGCCGTGGCGCAGAACCGTAGTCGAAAACCTCACAAATAAAAGTATAAAAAGGTTTTTCCCGAGCACTCTGCATTGGCAGTGGAGGAATGCTAGCTGCTTCAAAGACGGGCTTTCTATTAAAGCTGGGAAGTTGCTTTTTTTTTCGCCCTCCGCTGGGATGAGCGTCAGAGCGGGAGAATTTGAATCCAGTCGTAGTGAAATGCAGTTTTGTCCTCAGGTAATTTTTTAGAGTATTGTCTTCCATATGAAGTAATAATCAGGTAAGCAACAATATCACAAAAGTGTGTCGCTGCACCTGGCATCCCAAGTTAAACACAAATGTCTTGACTGGAGGCAAAACACCCCATTTTTAAGTTTATAGTATTTTTTTAGTAGATGGCCTAGCAAACTCTTTGTGTAGACATAAAATCCTTGAATTTTAGTAGCACATATATTCTGTGAAGTTGTTGAGTCATGATTTGCAAATACCAGGAGAGAGAGAACCTGTTTTCCATCTGCAAGAATTTTGTTCTGGTTCTGAAACACTTCTCAAAAAGACACTTTGTTATATCTGAGTTGAATCTGCCCAAGTTCAATTCTGGCTGCTCCTTTCTGTTGTGTCATCTTCAGATGTCTAACACTGCACGTGACACAGCAACTCTCCACCTCTACAGACTGAGTTCTTACATTTTTATCACTGTCACCTTCTTCAAGCCAGGCTGTAGGCACTTTTTATACATACTTTTTACACAAAACCTGGCGGCAGACCTCTGAAAAGTGAGTGATTTTGGCCAGTGATGGAATGTGATCCCAGACGATAAAAAAAATATACAGCTTACCTGTACAGCTTTTTTATTTGAAAATTAATTTCTCTTGATTCATGAAAATAATATTCTTGTGAACTACTGTTGAATAAACAATCACTTCTTGTAATTGTATGTGGATTTGCTTTTTGCCTATTTAGCAAGTTGTACTGGTTCAGCCGAGGGTCAGAAAAATGCCAGAGCCAGCACAAAAGACAGAGCATGTGACTAACAATGCTGATTTATGGGTGTTTATGTCTGCACATGGCAAAGCATCTCTCCTTTTGGTAACAGCAAGCCTTTAAATCAGGTCACCTAACGCATGGAACTTTATCCTTTGACATTCTCTTTTGGCTCTAACTTGACTTTTATTTTCATGTTACAAGTATTAACTCTGCCAAGAGCCTCCTCACTCTAAACTTTTCAGTAAAGACTTGTTTTTTTTTAAATAAAATAAAAGGAGGAGATAGAGAGAAAAAAGACATTAAAAAGACAATGGGACCTTCTTGGTATTATCATCTACGTTTACTTTGCAGTACACCAAGTCTTTCTCTATTCATCCAAGAACCACCAAAGGTTGTTTTCTTGTTATGCTATCATAGTCTTGCTAACTTTTATCTCACCTTGTGCATTTGCCTGCCAAGGTGTCAGATGCAGGATGTGCCCTATGTGAGAACACTGGCAGTGAGCACGCCTGTGGTACGTGTGCCCAGGCAGAGGAACACCTCTACTTAGTGACAGAAYTGTGGGAGGAGGTGAGTACATTCAGCAGCACCAGAGTCTGAGTGAGAGACAGACTGCTTGAAAAACCCCCTACCTTCCCAGGGGCAAATCTGTCAGGCAGACAGGGTGCACGATACATTCCTATTCCGATCTTTAATCTGCAGAACATCATGGCTTAAGAGATCAGGGGAAAATGGTGACAATTTCCTGCCTTGCACAGTGGAGCATCCCCTCTATTCCTATCCCGCCCTCCCAGGTGCCCTGGTATGTAACAGCTACAAGGCTCTGCAAGTGCAGCTGAACAGCAACAAGAAGGATTGTTCATCTAGGTCAGAGATGTCACTGAGGTTAAGTCAGCTTAAGTCACTCCCTCTGTCAATACTGCTCCCATACAGAAAAAGAGAAAAGACATGTCGTTGTTATAGGAGACTTTCCTCTGAGAGGAACAAAAAACCCAATATGCACACTGGATCCAGTTCTTAAAGAAAGTCTGCTGTCCCTCAAAGCCTGTGTTAAAGACATTAGGAGGAAATTTTCTACTCTGGTACAGTCCTCAGATTATTAACTATTAATACTTTTTCAAGCAAGCAGAGATAAAATTGCAATAAGTCTAAGGGCAATCAAAAAGGGAATTCAGCATCTGGTTAAGAGATCAGGAGCACATGTAAAATTCTCCTCTATTGTTCCAGTTGCAGGGAATGATGAAGGAAGAAAGAGAAATCAGATCAAGAGAATAACAGATCAGTATTTGAATCTAAGACTGATCAGACTGGTCCCTGGCAGAATTTTGTGGGTTTTGATCACCATGGTGCTCCCAGGCTTATTTATAGTGAGCCTGTTGTTATCCCCTTTCCTCTTCAAATCTAGTTTAAAACTACTTTAATGAGGCCTGCTAACTCCTGAGTGAAGATCCTTTTCTCACTTTAAGACAGGTGCACCCCATTTGTTGGCAGCAGGCCTGATGATCAAAAATATTCAAAGGTTGTATGCAAATGGACACTTAGCAGATTTCAGTTGGCCCTGTACTAATTTGTGCAGAAGGGATGGGTTTTGAAGTGTTAGAAACCATGGAAGCACCTGAGAACAGTCACATAGGAATTAGGTTTTGTTCCCCTAAAAAAGGTGGCAGGATTGATAGCTCAACTAAAATGGATCTACACCAACGGAAAATATTGTGAAGCCCAAAAACTACAGTGTAAGCAATCATGGAGAAATGGTGGGATAACTTGTGCTTCTGGAATGCTGCAACAGGTGGCTATAAACTATTCAGAATCAGCAGAGAAAGACAGCCCTCTTCAGGAAGTGGAGGGGTTAGGGAGTGTTTTGACCATCATCTAGAGCTTAGTGATGAAAGAGTAAAACATGCTTTATTGAAATTTGTTTTGCTCTTTTCTAATTGCATTTATTGACTTCAAACTAAGGAAAACTCCAAACTAAGGAAAACTCCAAACAGTAGGGACAAGTTATTGACTCTCACACTTCAATAGGTGTACAAGACTTGGAAAAGCATCTAAATGAAACAATATAAATACAATGCTGGTGTTACAAAAATTTTTGTAGATTACTTCTATTCAGCACACTTCTTTCTAATAATATGTGAGACTGTTTTAATCTATCTGAAATTATATGGACTTAAAAACCCCCAAGATACAACTGTAAAAACACCTAATCCACTGAGAACATGTCATAAAATGGCCTGTTTCAACTACAGTCAGTTTCTATTACATAATATTAATGTGTTTGTCCATTTTCTTTGATCTTTTAATTAATCTTCAACAAATTAATGTTATTAGGCTTCTCTTTTAGTAACGGAATTAGAACTGTAGCACTTAAAGTATACATTTGTCAATCTGTACTCAAATTTCTGTGAAGAAGATAGAGACTGTCCAGTATCTTTTGCTTTATTACTATCTTCACCTATCCAGCATGTCTAAGGAAACAACATAATTAACTTCAGGTGAATGCATATTATAAGTTATCAAGTAGTGAATAACAAGTTCATATTGCATATAATAAGAATGCATATTATAAGTTATCAAGTAGTGAAATCAAGTAGTGAATGCTAGGTACAATACTTAAGAAGTTATTATGGTTACAAATTTCTTTGCATATAGACAATGGTTAAACTAATTATTGATTAAATAATTTATGAGTGCAATTATTAAATGCTTTAATCAACACTTTTTATGTTTATCTCCTTGTTTAGAGCCTATAAAGTTTTAACAGTTCTTAATTAGTAAATTATTTTTCTTGGCATTATTTTTTTCAATCACAGATTCACTTCCCATGGACATAATATGTCAATTTTTTCTCCATGTCTTTTCTCCATGTAAAATACCTCATTTTACAAAGTTATTTATTCTGCCTTCTTTACTTCATTCTCTTAAATAAAATTAAAATATGTTTGTATTGACATTGAAAGATTTTTACTTGCTGCATTTCTAATTGGTTTAGGATCATTTATTCAGTTATTATTTAAGCTGTCTTGGAACTCCTTTTACACTTGAGGATTGTTCATGCAGAAAGAATAATAAATAGCTGTACCCCTTTGCAGAGGGAATTTAAATTGCATATAAGTGGAATATGTGTTCTAAAAATAGTCTTCTTACGGTAGTTTGGTTACACTTTGGAATACTTTGGACATATCCTTAAGTGTTCCATTGTTTCTTATTGTAAAATAGCCTCAGTATGAGCAGACTTTATATGAAGTTTGAATATGAGGGACAAATTTTAAATCCTATCTTTAAGCCAAAATTTAGAACTCAAATCGCTGATCCATAGTGTATGACCTGGAGGAGAAAAAACCATTTACACAAAGGATATTTGAATTGCAGAAGAAGGGAAGCTGAAGGCTCTTTTCAAAGATTAGATTAGAAAAGTAGTAAGTTTTATTCTTCTGAAAATGGAAGAAAAAAGAGTGAAATATATTTCTTCAGAAAAGTCATAAAATATTTCTTCTCCACTGATACCTGTATATGTGTAAATGGTGTAAATATAACTAGACAGTTTATTGTGATACCTAATTCTGTTCACATGAGCTGTACTCATAAATATTATGTGTCATGAATATCAATGAAAATTAGAAAAACTGTTGTACTTGCTTTGTGTGGTAAGGTTTTCGCAGTGGGGTTACAGGGTGGTTTCAGTGAGAAACTGCCCCCACATCAATAAAGCCAATGCCAAGCATCTCCAAACTGCACCCACTGCTGGCCAAGGCTGAGCCCATGAAGAAGGATAACAGCACCTCTGGGATAACAGAGTTAGGAAGGGAAAAGAAATGGCTGTGAAACAGAAGCCAGGAGAGAGGAGTGAAAATGTGTGAGAGCAACAGCCCTGCAGACAGCATGGTCAGTGGAGAGGGAGGTGGAGGAGGCATTGCTGCAGGTGCTGGAGCTCAGATTCCCCTGCAGCCTGCAGTGCAGCTCTTGGAGGACCATGGGGGAGCAGGGATCCCTCTACAGCCTGTGAAGCACCCCATGCCAGAGCAGGTGGAAGTGCCTGAAGGAGGCTGTGACCCTGTGGGAAGCCCCCATGTGTGGTGAACTGACCAGAACCTCCATGGGCTACAGCCCCCATTCCCTGCCTCCCTGTGCTGCTGTGGGCAGGAGGCAGAGATCAAGTGCCTGAGAAAAGAGAAGGGGTGGGGGAAAGTATTTTAGTATTATTTTGCTTTTATTTCTCATTCTCACTCTGATTTAACTGGCAATAAATTAATTTTTTCTTCAAGTTGAATCTGTTTTGTCTCTGTCAATAACTGGTGAGTGATCTCTCTGTGTCCTTATCTCTACCCATGAGCTTTTTGTTATATTATATCACTGCTGTCTAGCTGAGGAGGGGAGTGATAGAGCAGTGGGCACTTGGCAGTAGATGCCACTGTCAACCCACCACAACTGTTAGAAGAATTGGATCTGTAAAGGAAACAGACCATTACATTCAAGAAAAATTAAGAGAAAGTATCCTGTGGATATTTCCATACTAGGGACAAAACACTGGCTTTGTTCTTTTCTTAAGCCTAGGACTATCTAGAACTTCATGATGAAAAAAAGAGCATCCCAAAAAATTTTGGAATATATTCTGCATTTCTCTTAAGCACTCCTATGTTGTTACACTTCTAGGACTGTTCAGGTAGCTTATCAGATTGTTCCTTTTAAATTTTCAAACCTTTTCAGTAAAAGTAGCAGGTCAGATCCTGTGTGAAATTGTTGGTGATTGAAATTTCTAAGACTGAAAATGGCTAATGGCTTTGAAATCTAAAAATGCCCTTAATTGGTACATGACTGGTCTTTGGTCTCATGGTCTCCTACTGTTTAGCTGCTCACTACTCACCTAGTAAATATTGCTAATACTGAAGAATAAAGCATTACCAAACCCTAATTATTTCTAAGGAAGAAAACTTTCAGTCAGCATTTGAGGGGGAAAAAAGATTCTGTAAAGGTGAGAATATTTCATGGGCTCCATTTTTCACTTCTAGTATTCTTAGACAGATCTTTACATTTTTCAAAGTTTAGTTTACTTAGTGAGAGGTAAAATGTCAAAGATTACTCTCTGACTGATACTTAAATATTTTTAGCAAATGGCATCTCCTTATGATAACATTGAAGGCAATCTCCTATGTTATCAGTTTCCCTTTATTAATCTTTAATTCCTGGAAAACGTATTGCATCTTGAAAGAGCTAGTAAGTTAAACAAGTTAAACTAAGGATCTGATTCAGAACCCACGTGAGTTAAGGAGAAGGGATGTTATCCTTTTGTTTGAAGGGATAACTTCAGTGGATTTTAGATCTTGTCCCAAGTGACTACAAACATACTCTTACATCTCTGCAAGCAGGAAGTTTATCCATGCAGTTCAGGCTGTATTTGAATAGCAAACATAGTGGATTTTTGTCATTTAACTAAAGAGAATAGTATCATCCTGGCTTGCAAAACCTGGCAGATCAGTGAAAAACTCAGAACCTTATCTCCCAATTCTTCGTTATCTATGCATTAGGCCTGGGTGGTCTTAATATAAATCAAGACATTCTCTTTCTTATTTGAAGAGAACATTTATGAAGCTGAATGTGCTGTATAATATAAAAGTGAAGAAATCAAGGACACAAACACCAAAATACATCTGTAGTTTGTGGTTAGTGGCAGCAAAGGTGCTAAAATGAGATATTTTTTAGAGTATTTTTAGAAAAAAATAATTTGGGTGTGGTATTCCTGTTTGGGCTGCTACCAGATCCACTGTTAATAATGGGATATATGCGCCTAAACAATTTATTTAGACTTCATAAGTTAAGAGTAGGCAGGAGCTCATCCAGTGAAAAACAAAAGGGAAAAAGGACTCAGGGATGACTTGAAGGCTGCACAGGTGTTTGGATCAGCATGTCTGCTAAGGGTATATAGTAAGCATGCTTCGGACATTAAGTAAAGAAAAGAAAAAGGAAAAGTGTATTCAGTGCAATAACTTTCTTTCCCAATTCTCTATCACAACTAAAAATGTAAATGTAATTATTAGAAGCCTTCCTACTCTGAGGAAGTCTCAGAGTAGGCATCAACAAAGTAGTTATGTCGTGCTAAGGAACTAATTATGATAAAAACCACAAGTGCTGTTCTGCCCTGAGGGAATGACGTTAATCAAGAACTGCTGGCACTCAGTCACTTTTCTAACATATTTCTCCCATAGATACAGGATTTCTTAGATTATATCTGTACAGATACACAACATAATATTCTTGGGAAATTCACTGTTATTCTGGGACACTCAGGTATATAGAAAAAATGAAAATTATTTACAAATACATCTCTATGATTGTGACACTAAAATCTAGTGATGCAAGTCAAGTATCTGTATAAGCCTGTATACCTTCTCACAGAGAATAAAATTATAAACTAGTCTTTGCTGTTTCCTTTGAATAACAGAACATAAAGAATATGTATATAGCAACAAACTAACAAAAAATAGGTATGGGTATTATATTTCCAAAGACCAGAATAATGAAATTGTGCTAAAGCTGATCCTTAAGGCATGTATGGAGGATGGAAAGTAATACATGCAAAAGGCCATCTAAGTCTAGCAAGCAGTAATCTATACTTGAATTTGTATAGATTTGCTCACACAAACTATTTCTGTAACTGGGTAACTCTGCCAATATGAGTTAGCATCTGGTCTTGGATGGATCAGATGGACAGAGAGTTAGAGACAGGTTTTTTAATCTGATTATGAATATGGATAACTAATAAAAGGGTTGTATGCCTTGCCCATGGATGCTTTGGAATAATAAAGACTTTAGTTTAGTCCTCCACATTCCATTACAATGTCCTATCCAGAACACATTATGTGCAAAGGTAGTTTTGGAGCTAATTATCATGTGCTGTGAAGTTAATTTACTTCTAGACAGTGTTTGTTGTATTATATATACAGGGTTTTTTTTATCTTCTAATTGATGTGCAGATTGGAAGTGAGCTTTTTTAAAATTTCTAAGTTTTCAAAATTGTGTAAAAAATTACAACTCTCACATAGATTGACTCATTTATCCCCCTCAYGAAGTTCGTGTTAAGTTACTGTTTGAGTGAATAGTATTTATGAGACAGTTAAATATAGGATCACAGAATTGAAATCCCTGAGCTGAAAGAGATCCATGAGGATCATTGAGTCCAACTCCTACAGGGCAACCTGGAGACGAGCCATCTCTTCCTTGAACACGAACAGGCCTGGGGCCACTTCCCTGGGTAACTTGTTCCAGTGCTTGACCACCCTCTCATAGAAGAACTTTTTTTTAATATCCAGTCTTACCGTTCCCTGATGTTTCTTACACCCCCCTTGCCATTCTCTTGTGTCCTATCACCAGACATCAGAGAAAAGATATCTGTCCATTCCTCTCCTCTAGTATCTCTACCTAAGTGTTTTCCTCAATGTGCTTTAGAAATTTCCTGGACCTCTTTGTGTCTGCTGTATGACAGACCCAGTTAACCTCTGAGAATTTGAAGTTACCTGTAAGGACCAGAGTAACTGCTCTGGAGATTTCCATTAATTCCATTTAGAATTATACATTGGTGGCATCATCCTGGCTGGCTGATCTATAGTAAACTCCCACCAAAAAATCTGCTTTATTTGCTTTTCCTTTTATGCAAACTCTGTCCATTCCAACCCCTCTGCCCTCTCCTGAAGGGTCTATAATTGTCCATCCAGAACATCCATTGAACTTTTTTATATTTCTGCTTGAATGCTCCAAAGATATAAATCCTTTATGTGTACATTAATTTCACCACCATCTCCAGAAATTTTTTACATCCTCCCTGAACAGGAAGGCAAAATCAAAGGCTTTCACTCCACTGAGGGACCTGGAGTGAAATTCTCTAGGAGATATCCAAAGACAAAAATTGATTTTTTTCCTGATTTTGCTTTTGGAGCTCAAAAATTTTGTGTTCCATGAAGTCAGTCTATAAGGACACGGAAACCGGAAGCTTGACCCAGTCACCCATTTTTTGTCATCTCTCAGGGTCTTTATTGGTGCAGACTAAAACAAGACTGAAAGTGCAACAAAATATGCCATGGTGAAACATCTGCGTTCTTTTTCACAAACTGAATCACTCCAAAAATTTTGTTCAGTATGTAAAACCGAAATGCAGAAAAGGACAGATCATGTTCTGCATTGCACAATCAGCTTTTTACCAAGTATCCAAAGCTCACTGCAAATTAGCTTGTACACTGAATGCAAGCACATGTTCCTTTCATGCCACTGGAAAGTCCACCAGACAGAGACGGAGGTGCTACATATTTTAAGTGGTTATGAAAAGGAACTGCAGACAGGACAGTATTGGCACAATTTATTTTTCCTAGTTTAGTTAAAAAAAAAAGATCCCCTTTGAATTTTCATGAGGGAAAAATGAACTAGCAGATACAAATTCATCTTAAGTAAACGTATGATGTATAGTTTTCTACTTTGATTCATCAGGGAGTTATGCTCAGAAGTGTTCCTGTGAAAAGCTCTTCAGCTGTGGTTAGGATTCCTATTACAATTTTTCTTAGTGCTAAACAAAGCAGTGTTACTTTTTTACATAGTGGTTAATATTATTTCTGATACTAGTTATTAGAAGTTCATCATCCACTTAGTCTTTAAGAAATAGGAAGCTGAAACGAAATAATATTAACATGTAACTCTTTATTTTCAGTGGTCTTCATACAACTGTAAAATAAGCATCTTGTCTTTCAAGATCTGTCACATGTTATTTCCCATATAGTCAAAACCTGGCTGAAACAGACTTTTAGTGAAAGGTTGGTTACTGCAAGTAGGGTTGCATAAACTTCTGGACCTGCCAACCACATTTTAGTGTGTTATATCCACAGGAGATGTATATGAATGTGCAGTTGACTTAATCATTGATAATTTAGGACTTCATTAGGGATCTATCTTTACATCCATACTGGAAAGTGAGAGAAGGCATGTAAACCAATGTTTCAGCATAGTTTTTTCAGCATAAGAATAGCAAGAAATTTACCCCTTAAGTATCATAAAGAAAACCCCAAAACCAAAACTGCAACTTTTTCATAATTGTGGCCTGCAATTAGTTCGAAATAATTGTAGTTAGTAGTAGTTTAATACTTAGCTTGTATTAAAATAGTTTTGGTGGCAAGTCCTTTCCTCCATTATCAGAATGATAATTTTCCTCTTTAAATACTTAAAGGCATTGCAATAACATCAGCAGCTGCTGAATCCAGTGGCCAGTTTTCACCTGATCTTACGTGTTTTCTGGATGACTAACAGCACTCAGCAAGGTGAAAACAGGATATATTTTAGAGATAATTAGATTTAAATGAATTGTCTTAATAATACTTCATTACATCATGCCCAATTTAGGCAGTATTATTGATTGCAAAAAAACCTAATAAATAAATTCACAATACACAAGCCATTTTGATTTTTTCTCTCTAATGCATAAAGTGATGCTGAACCATACTGCATAAGGCGACTGCTAAATATATGTTTAAAGTGAAAAAATCCAGGTAAAGGGGTTAGATGAAATGCCTAGCCTAAACCAACAGAATGTTTATTAGACATAATAAAATTTACTCAAGGTTTGCAATCTTTGCCTGTGTGTACAGAGATGCTGACTCACTTATGTTTTGTGTGAGGTCTCTTTACCTCACCATTGTTAGAAAGCATATACCATTAATGGAAGTACATGAGATACTGAAGTGTAAAGTGTGGCCATTGCCATTATTACTTATAATAAAATGGCCATGAATATTAATTATTTAGATTTTCATAGTGTTAAACACATCTAGTGTGGCAGGAGAATGCACAGATTCAGAGCTACTGCAGGACTACTGGAGATCAACCACAATTGGTTGGGGTTGTTTTCCCTAGTACTACTTACTAGATGCTTCAAAAAAGGATCAAGGTTCCTTAGTAAAAGATATTGACATATATTAAAGGAAAACAGTGTTTCTTGCTCTCTTCTTCACCACTAAGGTGTGAGCTGCCAGTATACATACCTAGGTGCATATAATATATATATGTATATGTATATAGTGTATACACATGTAATATATACATATAAAATGTATATAGTGAATATACACAGTGTRTATGTGTGTACGCATCATACAAATACAGTCATACAATACACATATACACACTTTACTGGTAGGGTAAACCCTTTACTGAGGGTTTTGGTTTTGCCCCGCCTTCAATCTAAATGCTATAAGGTTATAAAAGCATTGTGTAAAAATCAATAGTCCCAGATAAGCAACATTTAGCAATATCTGTATTGTTTCTTTTGCATCCTCTAAATAACCTTGAAAAAATTAGAATGAGACAGTTACTGAAATGCAACCAGAATAAACATTGCAAAGGACACTGAACTCAAGATACAAATTTTTAGTAACAGACAGAATTGTAAGATGAAGATGATTTCCATATTATTCCACCTCTGGGATGAATAAATATACTGCATTAATCTGCAAGTTAATACATTCTGCTGTATGCTAGTATGTCAAGCCTAAAAAATCTCTCAACGTGAAATCAACAAGGCCTCTGGAAAAAAAACCAAAATCTAGGACCTTAATGTATTTATTTTAAATTCTAGAATCTTTCATTAGTTGCTGATTCAGAAAGTATTTCTAGTATGTTCCAGTGCTTGTCTTTTATTAGAAAAATTGTATGTGAATGATATAATAATGTAAATTAAAATAATATCTAAAAGTATGTTCTAAAGTGATTGAAAGCTTTACTCGCGTTGTTAAAATGAATGATTACTAGGTCATAGAAGCAGATCCCTTTCCAGATATTCTCTTCTTTTTCATCTGCAGTGTTATATTTATAGCAACCTACTGAAAAGACAGGAATGGTACTAGAAGGTTTGTTTTTTTTTACAGCAGGCATTTTGAAGATTTATTTGTTTTTCTTACTTTATTAATCCAATAAATGTAATGAAAACTTTTTTACCTGTGCTGTGTATTGCCAAGAAGAACATGCAGCAAAAATACCTGGTGTGAGCACCAGGTATTTTTGCTTTGCTTTAATACATATAATACCTGTATGTTAAGGATAGATCTCTTGAATAGAATAATTTACCTATTAATTGCATGTAACCAGGGTTCCAATTAGGAATTTTTGGGTCTGAAGTCAGGGGCACAATGCCTATTTGCACTGATGGATGGTGGACACCACCTGAGGCATTAGGCAAGATCAGAATCAAGGGCTGAAATGTGTTAAGTGAGAAGAATGTTTTAGTGACAAAAGATACACAGACAAATGTTGACTTATGAGAAGATAATTAAACAGAAAAATCTCTAATTTAAAAATATTTCATTTTACCGGATACCTACATATTTAAATCTGGTTTATTTGCATTTGGTTTTTACTGTATTCTATTCTGGGAACAATTGACATATTTTTGTGATTTCTTTGTCGCAGACATCTTTCATGAGAAATCCTTTCTTAGGATTTCTGAGAGCTGCAGTTTCAGCAACAAATGTAAACCATGATAATCTGCTGCTGTGGAATGCAAACAGGTGCATTTGTGATTGGCCCATGTTGTATGTTTGTGGTTGGTGGCCAATCAAGGACTGAGCTCTCTGAGACAGAGCTCCGTTGTTTTGTCTGCTTTTCTATTCTATTCTTAGCTTAGCAGCCTCTCGGAGAAACCTTCTCCCTTTCCTTCTCTTTTTAATATAATGTAATATATATATATATAAGATAATAAATCAAGCCTTCTGATGGAGTCAAGGCTCTCGTCTCTCTCTCATCCTGGAAACCCTCTTGAACACTACCACAACTGGTGACCCCGACTGAAGAGGACACTCATCACTTGGTGAGACCAGATGAGCATTGCTGCACTGGGTAGACCCCTAGTGTATGCATTGGTCGCTTCACAAGTGACCACAGAAGTGGATTCTAGCCAGGAGCTGAAGAACTGAAGATCCTGATTTGGACAGAGTTCACAACAAGGCTGACCACAAAGRGAACCTTCTGAAGCCTCCAGGAAGATGTTTGGAAAGCCTAGCAGCACCATGCAGCTGGCCAGAGAGTGTTGGACGCTGTCACAAGGTACTGTTGGTTTTCCCCCTCCTGAAAACGAGACCATTCGCAGTTTTTGGCTTTTTTTGTGGAGGACTTCTCCTTCAGAGGCAGAGGTTCCATTCTCCCCTTCAGAGGAGAAACTTATTGCCCTCTGGCAAAGATGGAGTGAAGAGGATGGAGTTCTTGGAGTTTTCTTTTCAGAGAGACATTTATATGAGTTTTTTTGTTGGGCAAAGCTTTTTGGGTTTTTTACAGATGTGCTATATGCACTTGACATTTTCGTATGGGAGTGCATGGATTCCATTTTTCAATTTGTTTTCGACCGTGGATTTGGATATCCAAAAATTTATTTAACATTTAAGGCACTCTTTCCTGTTTTGCAACGGAGAGCACTTGTTTTTTGTTGGATTGCTAACTGCAACGGGCAAGCCCCATTTCCCCCGATCCCCGCGTGAGAAGACCCTTTTGAGGGGGATTTGCTGCTCTCCATCCCCCCTGAACCGCAGTGGGAGGGCGAAGTTTCGCCCAGAGCCGAAGTTTTTTTTCCTGCGTCTTCAGAGCATGCTCAGACGGAGCCCTTTTTTTTCCCCCCACCCCGTTCCTCTCCGCGGGGCGCTGGGTGGGCTGTGCCAGCCCTGCAGACTCCGCCCCGGCCGGCCTCTTGGGCCCCGTCCCACCCGGCCCTTGAGATCCCGCCTGCCGGGCCGGCTCCGCCGCCTCCCGGACCTGCCCCACGGCTGCGTGCCCCGCCAGCGCCGCGAGCACCGCCCCGCCCAGAGCTGTGGGCGGCACCGGTGCCAGGGGCCCCGCCTGCCGAGTGTGCGGGGCCACCCGAACCCGCCCTGCGGCTGCGGGGGCTTCCCAGCCTGGCCTTTCTTGCGGCCGTCCCTCCAGCCCTGTCTGCCAGCTCCGAAACAGCGCTTCCGGCAGCTGCGCCGATGTTGCTAGGCGACGATGATGCGGCTGCAGCTTTCTGCCTGGCGGCGCCTCCGTTGCTCCCCCCACCGCCTCCCATTCCGGCTCCGCGGCTTCTGCAGACGGCGGCTGTGCCTCCGCCGATCCTGGAGCCGGGAGCAGACGCCGCTTCCAACCCCGTGCCGTCCCTGCCAGTGCCCCCGACGGCCCCGCCGCCTCCCGCTGAGCCAGTCCCAGTGCAGGATGCTGCTGAAAGTGAAGCCGAGCCTGCGCGACGCCCAGAGCCGACCGACACAAGAGTGGCGCGTTCCCGCGCACCCCCGCCGCGCCCACCGGCCGCACCGGCAACTCTGCCGCCGTCGGGGACTCCGTCCTCTGTGTCTGCGTCAGAAGCTGCCCTGGAACCGGCAGCTCGCTCGAGCTCGGACCGTCCCGGGCCGTTTGCCCTTGCGGCAGTGGCCCCAGCTGCTGGCCTGTCCTTCCGTGGAGCAGGCATGGCTCGGCAGCTGTCTGTGGGTGCAGCATGGTTCCCTGCTTTCAAAATCAGCATTCTTGGCGGGTTGGAGGGCGTCTGGGCGGGGGTTGTTTTCCCTTGGAGGGTGCAAATCTCTCTGTTGCCCCTTGTGCGCCCCAGCGGTGAGGCAGAGGTGGGTCCCGAAAGTTCTGCCCCTGGTCCCCAGCCCCGAGGGGGTGAGTGTGGTACCGAGAGGCAGATGGGAGGAACACCTGCTGCATTTGCATTGCAGAGGCAGAGGGCAGAGCAGGAAACCATCATTGCCTGCTTGCTGTGGGGAAAAAACATCCCCAGACCCGAGACGGAGACTCTCGGGACAGCTTCTGTCCCCCAATTGCTGGCATGCATCGGTGGCTTTGGGGGGAAGAAGCATTTGGTCACCCCTTCTGCCATTCCATTGCCAGTGTGGTGCCAGGCTGAGCCAATGCAGAGCCCGCCTGGCTGGCTGGGCCTGGGCTGTCTGGCTTAGTTGCCCGAGCCAGGGCCACCTTCCGGCCTTTTATTGGTTTTGGGGGTCTTGCTTTCACCTTCTGGTCCTGGGCCACCTTTCTGTGGGCCAGGTCTGGGGTTCCTGATCCTTCCACATTGGCCAGGACCCCCCAAGACCCCTCTCTCAGGCTTCTCTGCTGCAGCTGGTTTTTTTTGATTAAAAAAAAAAAAAATTAATTTAAATTTAAAAGGGTTGAAATAGCTCGCAGCAGCTCTGAAGCATTGAAGGGCCAAAAATTAGCTTCAGCCCAAGTTGTTCAATAAAGGGCTGTAACAAGACATTTCAGAAATCTTCTCAAATTGTTGAAATTGTTTTATAGCTGGCAATGGACTTTTGATAATTATTGATGGACTTTTCTGCAGCAAGCCTGTTTCAGGATCAAAAGGGACTTTCAAAGATGCCAAAGAGGAACATCTCCAGTCCATGGACTTTTCCTGAAACTCAGCTGGTTGGACTTGAATTTTCTTTGCATTGTTTTTTCATTTTCTTATATTGTAGAGTTGTTTTAGGGATTTCATAGAATTTTATGTTTTACACGTGAAGAAATTCCCTGTTCATTCCACACCAGCATTTGATCGAGATTTGGATTGGCAAAAGATAACCTGTCAAGTATTTGTTCTTTCCTCTGCATGGATACAGCAGAGAAAATTACAAATACTTTTCTTTTTAATTTAATTTAAATAAAAAAGGGTGACATGTCGCAGACATCTTTCATGAGAAATCCTTTCTTAGGATTTCTGAGAGCTGCAGTTTCAGCGACAAATGTAAACCATGATAATCTGCTGCTGTGGAATGCAAACAGGTGCATTTGTGATTGGCCCATGTTGTATGTTTGTGGTTGATGGGCCAATCAAGGACTGAGCTCTCTGAGACAGAGCTCCGTTGTTTTGTCTGCTTTTCTATTCTATTCTTAGCTTAGCAGCCTCTTGGAGAAACCTTCTCCCTTTCCTTCTCTTTTTAATATAATGTAATATATATATATATATATATATATAAGATAATAAATCAAGCCTTCTGATGGAGTCAAGGCTCTCGTCTCTCTCTCATCCTGGAAACCCTCCTGAACACTACCACAATTTATTAACATTAAGAAATTCCTTCCTTGGTTATACCTTAATAAGTGATTTTTAACATCGTAAAAATTATAATCCTTACCCTGCCATGCCTGAAAAATGTAAGCAGTCTTAGTGAAGTCAACAGAATAATTCATGCGGAAGAAAAACTATTCACATGCTTGGGAGTGTTCGAGTCTTAAATTTTTTTGCATGACTTCTTCTCAATAGTGAGAATGCATTTAACTTTACAATTGACTCATAATAATTCTACATGGTAGAGAAATATGTACCCTCTCCAAATCTCAAAAATGCTTATAGAAGGAAAGAAAATTATACCTGATGACTATTCCATATTTTTTTTCCATGAGAAAACAAAATAATTACATATGTTACTGCCAAAAAAAGAAATTTATACTAATAAAGATAATTAATTTTCAAGTGAAAGGTGGATTAAATTCTCAACCAGAATGCTTGATAGCATTTCAACCTTCCACATTTTTTCTATTGACTTTAAAAAGGCTTTAGATTAGGAGATGAATTACTTAATTTCTTTCACATCAAACTACATCAGCATTAATTCACTCAGTTCCATCTTCCTCTTTTTTGGCACAAAAAATCAYCTGCAAATATTGATTATATACTTTATCTAAACTTATAGTTCTATCATTCTCTGAAAAGGTTGGCAAGCAACATAATAATACAAATTTTATCCAGATAAAGAAGATGGGAATTTTTTCCCCCTGGTTTTCAGCAGTAAAGAATTTATAGGTTGACATAGTACTAAAAGCAAGGGTGAGTTTTGGCCTATTTGCCCAATTATATGACTATTGGAAATCTTTTGGGAAAAGATTAGACAACCATTGGCTTGAATTAATGTAGATGTAGTCTTGAGATAAGGAATTGGAAATTATTATCTTAATGGGCCTCTTAGAACATTATTTTTTAGTTTAGTTGTGTCTAATTTTTATATACCCACAATTGAAATGCATTGCTAATTTAAAACTGGTGTTTTTAGGATTTAATTGATTTAGGATTTCAAGAAATTACATAAGTATAGGTCACAAAATTCAGGAATAAATTTATTAGTAGTAAAAAGCAGTGTTAGACTGCTTGATCCCACAGCAAAGTAGGAAAATGTGCTGGTATATTTTCCCATGAAATCTACTAAGTTGAGGAGAGGGAGGGGGGAATGATTCCTTTGAACAGTAGTACTGTTTGGATGGAGGATGAAAGAATCTTTTGGCTGAATGTTAAAAATAAGCAGCATTAATTCATTTTGGCAACATTGTGTGTGGACAAAAAAAGTAATACCCTTTGCTGTAATTGCTTAGCTATTTTGGTTTTTTTTTAGTTGGTTGGTTGGTTGGTTGGTTGGTTGGTTGGTTGGTTGGTTGGTTGGTTGGTTGATTGGGGTTTTGTGTTCATTTTTTGCTTGTAGGGTTTGTTTTGTCACAATGATCTAAATAACTTAGTTGCTTTCAAAATTTTTACAGTAGACTGTCTGAGAATGGATAGCATTTTAATGGCATAACAGGAATAAGAGAAGATTTCCTAGTTTCTTCAAATTCTCAAGGTTCTACTTTCATTAGCCTTGCCAGAGAAAAAAAATAAAATGCAAACAATTAATTAATTGAGAATTTACTCTACACAAATATAATTAGTGTAGAATATATGGAAGTTTATAGAATTTGAAGAATAATTATAGCAGGTTTAAAGCCATCAGGGTAAGTGTAAAAACCATATTTATCAATATACAATGCAGTCTATACACAAGCAGGGCTACAGCTTCTTGTTTAGAATTTGTTAATGTGTGCAATATCTTGGTAACTCAGACTCTTTACATTTTCCTTTTTCCTTCTTGCATTTCAGACTGTGGTGGGAAGTAAAATGCATACACTGCACACTGCCTGAACTTTTATTAACTACATGAGAACAAATGAGAACTTCTCACACTTCTCACACAACATAATCTGTCTGTCGATCCAGACACCTTAAAGGATTTCCTTCCTCCACTCTCCTACTGTTGTCCCAGCAGAAAATAACTTTGTACATTTTCTTTGTCTTAACACTTATCTTCATTATTCCTCAAATTCAACAATGTCAAAAACTTTAAAGAGCAATAACCTGCTGGGTAGCTTCTATTGTCATGAAGTGGACATTCACACTCTTTTGAACCTTTAGGTATGCAGTGAAAATGGGATTAAATGCCTTTATGCAGTGTGGGTTTTATCTGAAACTACATGGAAGGGATTTTTTTTTCCCATGTGGAAAAACAAAGATATTAACTAACTGCCAATTTAAATGGGAAAAAAATATAACTGAACTGCAGTGTCTTGAAAAAGAGTAAACGGCTTACTCTTTGGAAAGAGTTGTTGGGCTTTTTTTGAGTCAGATGCACAGAGATAAATCTTCTAGTGGCTTTCTACACTATACCTACTTTCTTTCTTACTTACTTTCTACACTATACTTAGTGTGACAGAATTTCTATTTTTCTTAAGATAAATGTCTTGTCCTTTGCCTTTTCATCCTACAATGTCACTCTATTTTTTCGAAACAAAAGAGAACTAAAAACCCAAGCTTGATCTGTACTTTAAATGTATCTTAGAAATGTGCACCAATCTGATTTTTTTTATGATCTAATGATTAAAATTCCTGCATCTTATAAGACTAAATCACCTAGCAGCTGAAATGCCAGATGAACTTCAAGACAGACAAATGTGAAATGATGGACCTGGGGCAAAACAATGCTAGTTTCACACATAAAAGGTTGGGCTGGTCATAACTATACAGAAGATGGACCCTAGTTTATGTGCAAAACTTAAACTTAATACTCTGTAGAGGCCAAAACAAAATAAGAAATTAAAAATAGTTTTAAAATAATATGGAAAGAACCATACTATCATCCTGATCCTCATCTCCCTGATCTTGGAAAAGAGGTATTGGAATTATAGAAGATTCAGAGGAGGGTAACAAGCATGACCAATGCATGTAATAGTTTCTTTAATCTTCTTCACAAGGAACAAAAGAATGAGGTGGATTTTTCAGTCTGAGAAGAACACCCCACACAAACCGAAGAACCCTCTACCACCCAAAGGAACAGTTTAGTAAGACTTATGTCAGAGGCTGCAAAATCAGTGGTGGCATAAATTAAGCGGGACTTCTAACAAGAGTCAAGGCAGAGATGAGCCAGGCTCAAAACAAGCAAAATTCTTCAGAGAGGAACTACATTTTCTGTGAATTTCCCCACTACAGGATGTTGTCAGTGCATAGATTTGACATGAGCTCAAATGGAGCCTGGACTAACATTGCAAAAGAGATCTATTGAGGGCTACTAAACAGAAAAAGCAAAGGAACTCCCTGATGTGAAAGCAATTGCTGACTTGGAAAATACATGGGGGCAGTCTCATAAGTGACTGCTGTGTTCTTACTAATCCTTGGGTAGTGATGGTTTGAGTCCTTTGGACAAATAACAGAGATCCCACGGGATGCTGTTTGCATTTCTTCTTTATAGAAAAGCCAAGGGCTAATTTCAAAAGATGCTGCAGGCTTCCAGTCTTGCTGGTTCAGGTGGAAATCCCTCAGCATACCTTTTGATCAGACTGGTGTTATCTTACTTTTAGAATTCCTTCAGATGGAGTTTCTATGAATACAAAGTGGCTACAAGGTATCTTATCAAAGTAATTTTTGTAGGGGAACACTTTGGGAAGTTTTGATAAAAGTAAACTTTTTTTGTTTTTCAGATGGAAATGGGAAGCATATGAGGATACCACTGGGCAGTAAAATTATCCCTGTCTTCAGAAGGAAGAACAAAGGATGGAAAACTAAGAAATATATGAGCCAGTCTATTCAGGGATCCACTAGCTGCTTCAAGGCAGCATATTCCATTGTCTCAGTTGCTCATACAAGAGTATAAATATATTTAAATATATTAAACTATTAATATATAGGATATATATTTATATATTAATATATACGATATATTAATATTAATATATAGGATATATTTTACCTTTGCAACCTTTAGAGACAGACTTTAAACAAGATAAAATATGATTCTTAGAACTAGAAATTAGAAAACTAGATGTAGTTGAGGCATATCACCTATGAAGGTCTACCTGTCATCGTGTCTTTTTTTCATTTTTGTTTTGTTTTGTTTTTGGTGCAACTCTGATTTCCACCATCTTTTAAAATGCGCATTTGTATGGAGGGGATCAGCCTGATCACAGACCTTTTCCACATCTCTCTCTCATGCAGGAATACTCTTCCTTGGTTACAGGAGCTCTTCCAAAGAAAAATCATGACCAGCAAACTGCTGAGCACTTAGCTCAACCAACAACTTCAGGATTGTGATGAGAATGTAGTGTAACATTTGTACGTGGATCAGATGACATAAACAGCTGAAGTGAGTTACTGTTTTAGTAAGGTAATGACATTCTATCAATTTTTATTGTTGTATGATGTACAAGATTGATGTATTACAGGAATTGTCTAACTGATCATGTAACCATCCTTAGCAATGACTATACCATGAACTGCACGAGCCTCACTTTCCTCTCATACAGTATTAACAAATTCAGGTTTTTTGCTGTGCTCTTCACATTCATAAAAGGACTATAAAATGCTCCTTCTAGTTCTTAAATTTTGGAACCTACAAGAGGACTGCAGCCTGCAATGCATACTTCTAAGCCAGGAAAGGCTTTCTCCTTCACATCAGCATTGCTGCCAAATTGCATGAACTTTAGAACAAATGAAAGGTACCCAGGGTTGTTTGTTTTCTGTTTGTAGGCACATGTTTGCAGCGTCCAGGAAAAGATTCCCTCCACTGCCTCTCCACACAGACCTGGTGCAGTGCTGGCTCGTGATATGTACTTTACTATGTCACAGTAATTTTTTTATCACACACTGGTAACTTTTAGTCCAGAACAAAGAACTTAAACTAAGGGGTAATTAAACAGAATTTGGATGGTCCCTAAAAAATTATTAATTTACTACAGCAGCTTATGTTACTGCCTGGTCAGCTCTATTTTTAGGCATTGAGATCTTCCTAGGCATATGGATTAAGTTACATGATCCTGAATAGAAGAAATTTTAAGGGACTGTGTTTGAGATACCACATTGAGAACAATCATTCTAAATGAGCTTGACAGGCTCAAATCCTATGTCAGTGGAAAAAAAGACCAATATTTAGCAATTGACATTGAACAAATATTTAGAATTTCAGTTTAAAACACAGGGTGGAAGGAAGAATCCCATTTATTTCTTCCATGTGTGAAATGAACAAACATCTTAAGAAGCTGAAGAGCTTTTAAGATGTGAAGGAAAAATGAAACTATAATACCTAAAAGCCAGATGTTTTGCCTGTGTGTTTCTAGTACAAAAATTTAATTTATTAGTATCTAGTAATTAAAATAGTTCAGCACAGTAAAGGGGAATAAGCTCATTAGAGAAATACAGCCTAAATAAAATGGTGTAGACTACTGGAAACAGCTGTTGAAATACTGCCAAATGGTGAATATTAAAATGAATGCTGAAATATTACAGACAATGAAATATCACACCACCTTTATAATACAGTAGTTTTTAAAAAGATAAAAAGTTTTAGAAAGCTAAGAAGTGTGGCACCTGGCAATTTCTGTTACTGTGCTGTGTGTGTAGGAATTGTGAAAGGATTCCATGAGGGCAATAATGCTGTCTAAGACTAAACACTAGAAGTACTTTTTCCTTCACACAGAACAGCATCCATATGAGTACACAGCAAGTTGTATCACCTTTTGGGATGTTCACAGGGTGGTTTTGGCTGGGACAGAGTAAATTTTCTTCATAGTAGCTGGCAGGAGGCTGTGTTTCACGCTTGTGGTAGAAACACAGTGTGTGATGACATCTGTATTTAATATGTGTGTAGTTAATGATGAGCAGTGCTTACAAGGAGTCAAAGCCTTTTCTGTGTGTTGCTCGTGGCTGCTTGGTTTCCTGCCTCTCATCACTAGCAGGCTGGGTCCACAGGGACCTGGGATGGGACACAGCTAGGACAAATGACCCCCACTGACCACAGGGATATTCCCTATCGTGTGGTGCCATGCTCAGCAATTCTGGTGCAATTCCAAATCTAGTGGAAGAAGTAAGAAGGGGGCATGTTTGGAGTGGTGGTGTTTGTCTTCCCCAGTCACCATTACATTTGATCAGGCCCTGTTCTCGTGGAGATGGCTGAACACCTGCTTGCACATGGAAAACAGTGAATTAATCCCTTGTTTCGGTTTGCTTGAGTGTRGCTTTTGCTTTCCCTATTAAACTGTCTTTATCTCAGTCCACAAGTTTTCTGGCTTTTAATCTTCCAGTTCTCTCCCTGATCTTACTGGTGGGGTAGGGAGTGAGTGGCTGCATGGAGCTTGGAGGCTGGCTGGGATTAAACCATAAGAATGCTATAAAGCTTAAGCCATATTTTATATATTTATATGGCTTAAGCCATATAAACATATATATATGTTCTATCTATATTATTTTATGTACTTGGTGTATGGCATGGCATGTGTCCATTGCTCTTGGAGATTAAGATTACACGTAGCAATCATGCACTTTCTTCACCAGTGCAGTCTGCCTGTAATTCTAACTACCGCAAATTGATGCACCTTTCTGTAAATTCTGAGATGTATAAGACATTTTTTTCTTTTGCCTTATGTTCATCACCTACACCTTAGAATTACAGGTTACTAAGTAATTTGTTGAGTTGAACCAACAGCTAACAATTTGGTTTTTTAAATAACAAATCATAACTGCAAAAATATCCTACAGCTTTTACAGAAAAAAATCTGCACTTATTGTTAGGTTTATGAGAGTATATTTAGAAAAGACTGGGATAATCAATATTAGTACTTGTGAATACGTGCCCATTTCTGATTAAAGTTGAAGAAAAATTTCAGGACAATTGTATAAGATGAACTTAGCACCACCATAATGCAAAACTTGTTCATGTCTCTGCTTTGTTGCTTCTGAGAGTGGAATGCTTGTGTCCGTCAGGATACTGCAAAATGAACTGGAATTGAATATACGCTCCCTCTTCTTTGATTAAGGCATCTTTTCCAGCACAGACTGCCTATGGAGGATTTTTTGCAAAAGTAATTAAAGGGTCTACTGAGACTAGGAAATGAAGCTTAAGCAGACCAATTCTGAAAGTTTCTTGAAGCTATATTGCTGCTAACTCTTTTTCCAACAAAGACTTCTAGAATGTTCTGGAATGTGCCAACTTTACCTAAAAAATTATTTGACCAAGCAATACTCCCAAGATTGGTCAGAACCTCCAACAATCCTTTGTATCCTCTCTCCTCCATATTTATAGTGACTGTAAAACAAGTTGTTAATAAACTTTTAAAGTTGTTTTTATGTATTCAAATATAGAAAAAGGTAATAAAGTCTTAGACCCTTAGTGGCCTAAATGATACTCAGATCTCAAGGTTTTTAAAATGCTACTCYCCTCCTCACTGCAGAACTAGCAAAGAACCTAAAGATCTTTTCTTTTGCACAAGTGTTGGCACAGAGTCTATTATATAGCAATTATAAGTTTTTGTGTTTTATTTTTTTTAAATAATTACGTGGCAGCTCTTGCAGACATCAAGTGAGCGTGGGGTTCTGATTTCCCGGTTTCCCGCACGGACACACAGGACAGGGAATGCAGAATGCCCCAGCGGGACGGGCAGGGTGACCTCACGCACGAGTGGTGACACTGTCGAACACGCGGCGTGGCAGCCGCCAGGCGCGGGGGGCACAGCACTGCTGTGGAACTGCCGGGCGCGATCCGCCCGGCCACTGAGGGTGCTGGCATTAGGGGGACTGCTACCCAGCAGAGGATGCAAGGGAGCTGCGGCTCCAGGCGCCCCGCGGCTGCGGTCTGACATTGACTCAGCCGCCGCTGGGCACAGGGCAATCCGTGGGGGCCAGCCCTTAAAACAGGTACCTTTGTCCCTGTAAGGAGAAGCTCGAAGAGAGGGAGGCGCGCAGCTGAGCCGTGGCAGGCGCGCCGCGGCCTCCTCCGAGTGCGATCCCACGGCTGCGAGTGGAGCAGCGCAGCCGGGGCCCGGCCGCCTCCAACCAGCCCCTCCCGCCGCCGGCGCGGCCCCGCCCCCGCCTTGTCCCACCCCACCCGCCGTCATTGGCTGCCGGCTCTGCCCACCAGCAAGCCCTGCCCCCTCCCACAACCTGACGTTCGCTTCCCGCCCCCCGAGTGGCTGGCGCGCCCTGTCAATCACCCGCGCTCGGGGCGCGCGGCGCGTCCCGCCTGCCCGGGCGCCTGTATCGCGGTGGGAAGGGGCGGGCTCTCGGGGCCGCCGCCRCTTCCCCTCCGCCTGGGGGTGCCGCCCCGGCCGGCCCCGCTTCGGAGCCTTGCACCAGGGGCGGGGCGGGTCGGGAAGCAGTGCCCGGAGGTGAAGGGCCGGACGCCGAGTCCGTGTCCCGCTCCCTTGGGCTCCCTGGTAGGTTGCTGTCTCCGGCCGCCTCTCGGAGCGGCGGCGGTTGCAGCGATCGCAGCCGCCCCGTGGGCTGAGGCCTTGGGCTGGCTCTCTCCTCCTTTCCCTGGCGGCCGCGGGACTGGCGGGGGCCGCGGAGCCCCCTGCGAGCGCGGCGGCAGCCAAGGCGGCCGGCCGGGCCGGGGCAGCAAGAGCCGGCGCCCGTGCGGGGCCGTGCCTCGGGCGGGTGTGGGGCGCCGGCGGTGCCGGCGGGACTCGGCCGGCGCCGGGAGGGCCCGCGCCTCGCTGTGGCTGGCCTCCCGGGTGGTAAAAGCCGTCGCTGTGAGACCTCCGAGTGCCCTCTCCTGAAGGAGGTGCTTGCCGCCGTGGGACTCCCTGTGTGGCGGCTGGTGTCGGTGCTGCTGGCGGTGATTGTTCCGAGCGAGCACCAAGCTGGGTTTGTAGGATCAAGTAAATTTGTTTTCCTGGTCKATAGAAGCAGGTTGTTGGAGTGCGATTGTGCTCGTTTAGCAGATTAGCAGGTTAGAGGCAAACTGGGCTGCCAGTGCTCTTTTATTCTTACCTTTTAATTTGCTTTTCAGGAAGTTATTTATAGGCGCGATCTCAATGTAGTGCGTTTAAGTTTGATTAATTAAAATCTCTAGAAGTGATGTTTCAGTGATTTTCACCATGGAGCTCGGACAGACCTTATTTTCAGGCACTCTTCGTTTTACTGGTACAGCTTTAATGAGTGTTGAAGTGACATGCGATGTGTAAGAAACAAATTGCAATATAATCGAAGACTTTTTTGCGTTGCTGAATTTTATAGTTAAGAAAATTAAGATAATTAGTTAGATACTGAGCATGTGCTTAAGCATGATTATAAGCGAAGCCCACTGTTAAGCATATTAAGCCTTGCTGCTTGCGTTATGACTGCTTGCAAGGATAAACAACTTACCTGCTCTTTAGACTCACGTCTCTTCTTAACCCACTTGTCTAGTGAATGCATTTTATCTCGAGCTACATTGGGACGTTAAAATCCAAGATGGGAGTAATGTAATTTTGTTTTAAAGGGAAAGGACGAGATAGACGTTCCTGTGCTAACTATATCGACCTCAATATCCTTTGGTTAGTTTCTTTTTAATTGAAACGTTTCAACAGTTAAACAGTGTTTTCAGTGGAAAAAAGGGGTATTTTGTTGCGCTGGCCTGAAATAGAGAAACTACCTTGCAGTTGAGAATGACTTTCAGCTAATTAATTTAATCTTTTTCTCTTGCCACTCTCCATCAAATAGATGTATTGGCTTATAAAATGTAAATGGTTTTCAGAATCTAAAGTACTAGTTCTGATACATCACATTTTCTTTAGAGCTTTTTTTTCTTCTATGTGATCAAGATAAATATATTCAAGATTAGTTAAGAGAAATAACCTGCGATAGGCCATGTCTTAACCCTTCTGAAATTGTTCTTCCCCTAAAAAAAAGTGTTACTGAACCTATGAAAGAGTTTTTCCCTTGTCCAGCCTATCTATGTACAATTAGCAAGACTGAATTGACTTACTTTTAGTGTCATTTTTTCATAATCAAGTTTTTAATAATTAATTTTTAATAACTAAATTTTCATAATTAGTTAATTACTATGTTTTACTAAAGCTCATGCATTGTATTTAATCTTAGTGTCCCCACTGTATCCACAAAGTTTGTCCTATGGAAGTAGAATTGTTCTTGGTTCACTAGTTACTGTGGTAAATGGTTCTGTGATTAGAAGTAGCAAAGTTACATGAATTTCTAGTATTTTTACTCTTGTCTTGAAAATTTGTTTAAAAAAGATTAGGAAGTCTTCTGATGTTTAAGAATAATTTATTTTAGTTATGCCTTTGAGACAACAATGAATGGATTATGAGGAATAAGGAAGTGACAGTGGTTACTTTTCTCCAATATCTACTAATTACAAAAAAGAAATTGCTAAAAAAAGGGTACTGATCAGCTGTATTAACTGTCTTTATCTAACTTTTCTCCACCTGAACATTTTTTTCAGTCTATTGTAGAAAAAACATGTAGTTACATCTTGTTACTCAGGCTTTTCTTTTTACTTTTGAGTGATTTTTTTTGAGATGTTGTACATAAAAGTAATAATGTAATTAAAACAAACATAAACCACAGGAATAGCAAAGTTGTAAGGGAGTTTGACATACTGTTTCTTCACAGTTTAGGCTCACTGATTCAACTGCAAATTAATGTTTAGAGTTCTCAGTCAACCCTTAATTCCTCACCTGAGGCTGTATGAACAAACTACCTGACAGTGCTTAGGGGGAGAGTGGGACAATCCTTTTCAACTGTGGTCTGGGTTTAAGTGATCTAAAACTGATCGTGATACTTGGAAGTCATTACTAATGTAAATGGGATGGTATGTTTCCAGTGTACACTGGGCCTTTAACACACTTTCAAAAATATTTTGAGACTTCTATATAATTGATTTTCCTGATCTATTAAAAGGTAAAAAGTAACTTTGAAGTAATTTTTATATATTTTCTGCCAATCCTTAATTCTTTTAATGCTATGCAGGCATTTTGATGCTTCCTCAGTGCTGCTGCAGAACCAATGCAATGAGATCAAGCCTGACGCTGCTGTGCTTGTTTTTCTAAGCATAATTCTGAGTAGCCTCCCAGACATTGTTGCTGGACTTCTAGAGCTTTGTAAACTACAGCTGAAACAGCTGGGTGAAGAAAAATGTGTGTTTAAGCTAAATAGTTGCTTAAATAAAGGCAGTCTAGTGAGAGTGTAGTTAAAATCTAGAGTGATGATAACAGGTAAAGACAATGACTGGAACATCTCTCCCTCCCTGTGATCTTAGGTAAGCCACTTACAATTTAATGGCCCCTCTTTGGCATAGGGAGGATGTACAAGAGGAGGCATCACACACCAATCCATACTATAGAGTTGGTTTGGACTGTGGTTACTTAGGGAGCTTTCTGAAACTTTAACTTTCAGAGGAAGTTATGAAACTCTTAGTTGTGTAGTATGGAATAATTTATTATGGTGAGATTTAGCTCATCTGTTACATTTACTCCTACTGTTTTATAGATGATATATTCATTACCTTAAATTTATGAAAATGTTTCTAACAAAAGGGGGAGAGAATATTTGTGTATTAAATATACTTATATGTAAAATATAAATATTTGTGGTGAATATATAATATCAAATATACAGAAATTTCAGAATATTACAAATGTGCCAGTGCCTTCTTCTAGCATGTTTATTGAACTGCATGTTCCTTATCTCTTACAGAGGACATTTTAAGCATCTGCACTTCCCTCTCTTCACCACCTCCTTTATCTGATGTTTTTGACTTTGTGTAGGAAACCTTTTTAAAAATCCCCATTTAGCTGTTAAAAGAAGGGTATTTAGTACAAAATAAGTATATTCTGTGGGTATGAAAAGCTAAAACAGTTATCTTGCCATTTGTCTGGTATCTTGCCTTGTGCTGTGGAGTTAGGAATGGGAGACATACTGATCAATCAGAAATGTCTTTGACCAAATAACTGTAGCTCACAGAAGCCCATGACACACACAAGATTTGCATATTTAAGTAAGTTTATTACTTAATTTGACTTTATGTGTAACATAACTAATATAACTACAACTGTTTTTTCCTATGCTTTAGGATCTTCTCTGTAAGGTAACTAGCCAGCTTAGCTTTTAACATACCAGGACTTTGTAGTAGAAGTTTTACTTCACTTAGTAATTTAAGGTTTTTTAATTAAGGTTTAATTACTAAGTTAAGTAAATTCAGTGTAATTTTCCTAAAAATAAATTTTTTTCCTCCAGTTTCCCTACATGGTGATTTATAGTCTTCATCAACCATGTGTTTTGATTGTGTTATTTTTGATTAAGACAGGATGGGGACTACAACAGTGGAGGATGATGTCCTTTTCAGTAGGCCAGAACTACAAGTGTTTTATTGCAAGCAGAGCCTAGACTTCAAGTATGTGGTTTGTCTCAACTTCTTGTATTCTCTGCAGTTATTTGTTGGGTAATTTATGAGTTGCCATGCTTTTTGTTCAATAAACCCTGTGCAATAAAAGAATATAGATGGAGCAGTTTCTGTCAGAAGCAGAGCTGAAGGTGGTGTTGGGGTGGCCGTTTGTGTAAGGAGGTCACTGGGGTGTGATGTCCTTGAAGGGATGCTCTTGATGGGCTGTGAAGCACCAGTCCTTGTGGCTGTGCTGCTGTGGAAAGGCCCTTCTCTCTAATATGGGGCATTCCCCTGCTCCACTTCTGGCTGTGCAGTTTTGTAGCTCCGCTCTTGCTCTCCATCCAGTCTCTTGTAACCTCCTCTGAGTCGGTTCAGCTTCTGTTGAGTGAGTAGAGTTAYGGAATTTTGTGAGCTTTGTGATACTCTTGAGTGAGTGAGTAATGGCTTCACTGAGGCGTGGGAGTGCTGATGCTGGTGAGCCATGGGAGCAGCAGGTAGTGTGCTACGTGCAGTAGGAGAAGAGCCATGGTACTAACATATCAAAGTTGTCTAATTGCACTTTGTCATTTGCATTTTGCAGATTTCAGACTTGGGTTCTATTGAACCCATAGGATTCTTCCTTTTGGTTCAGTTTGTCTTTGAGCTTGAGATGCTAGTTACCTGGTGAATGTTGGATCTGTTACATTTTTAAAGCTTCATTGGTTGCATTTTCTGATTTTGTAGAAAATACTTTAAAAACATGGGCTTCTTGACAGGTTCCCTTCGAGATGTTGGAAGGTGTGATTTAGTCCAGGATAGGACACATGTCTGCAGCCTATAAGAAAATACTGTTTAAAAACTGTATTATTATGTGTGGAAGAATCCTGTGAGTATCTTTTTGTATTTAAGACACCAAGCATTTTCCATTTTATGTCTTTATATTTGAATGAAGTAGTTAACATGACTGTTAACATGTTTCAACATCTTTTTAATATAATGATATAAAGCAATCTTTAAAGGCATTCACGGTTGATTTAGAAGAATTCTGCTAGCTTATAATGAAGAACATACTTAATTTCATGTAGTATTGATATTTTTGATGCCAGCTTAAATGTAGATAATGTCCATAAAAATGCAGCTTTTAAAAAATCTTAATTAATTGTGCAGTAATCTTGGGAAGATGAAGTAATACTGTAGAGGCTAAAGTCAGGGAGACGATTGCATTAAGGGTTGTGGGAGACATGTTTCGCTTCTAACCTCAACCACTAGTATTTTCTTAGTTGCACCTTACAAATGCTTTCTTCTGGAAACAGAGAAGTTCAGTATAGAATGTTTTTTACTTTCTGTGGAAGATCACTTCAGTTGGCACTCATTCATTTCTTGCAATGTTCTGTCAGCAGGTTGCTCAGTGTATCAAGTTGTTAAGGTTTCTGTGTAACATTTGCTGATAGTCGGCTGAGGCATCTTTAAATCTAAATAAAAAATTACGAAACTTGAGTTTATGGTTAACAGTAAAGAGAGAGGGCAGAATTTTTCCAGTAGACAAGAGGAAGACAGAATAACTAAATTTGCTCTTAAGCTTTTGTCAGATGGAGAGAAAAATGTCTTTACAGAAATGCTCTTTGTCTTTGCTTTTAATTTTTCCAACAGTATTTTCAATTTGTTTGTTTTTATGTAAAACATTGTGAGACCTTTAAGTAAATATTGTTGATTGTACTTTGAATTTTTAAAATTTTTCATTAAAATTAAGTCTATTTTTTAAGGAAATTAGGTATTTTTCATCTGCAGCTCTCTCATCTGCTGCCTGTAGAAATGTGGAATTTTTAGGGCAGTTTTAACCAAACTTAGGTTGTTATGCCTGTGAAGGTAAGTTCCTATAAGCTTCATAAAAACCAGTTTAGATAGTAGATATTTATTAACCATTACTATGGTAAAGGAAGGATTTTATATGTTTTGTGTGGTAGTAGCTTGAGAGCTGTTCAGCTTGCACCTTGTAGTACTAGGCAAGCAACAGAACATCTCCACTGAAGAAGGGAACATTTTAATGTGGGAAGAAAGGAGAGGTTTTGTGGAGAAAGAGAGCTGAAGATGTGTCAGAGGGTGGCCTCCAAATGTGGTGGATATGTGGAAGATAACCAGAAAGGTGAAGTTAATACACTGGTGCTATGTGGGTGTAGAACACTCATCTGTAGGCAGCTAAGTTTAGCTAACATTGATGCTTTTGAGGAATGATTCTGTTTTAATCTTCCTAAGTAGTGCAGCAAGCATTTAACTACACACAAGTGCCCACATCAACATACTGACATTTTCTCATTTTAATGCTTGAGAATTTTGTTTTGATTTAAAATCAGTGTAGTTAAGTAATTGCCATCAGACCTTGACAAAGCTGATGTCAACAGCACCAGGTTGTTTTGTTCTCAGAACTTTTAATTTACATCAGATGATTTCATATTTAGTGTCATTTGAATTTGTGTAAAACACTGGGTGACTCGTTTTTTCCTCTGAGTTCCATAGGAGGTCATTGGTTTAAGTGTGTCTTGTATTACATCACTAATGATGAATCCAAAGTCTTAACTGTGGCTAGTGTTTTGCCTTAACTTTTGTCACTGTGCATCTTATGCATTCAATGTGAAGGTTTCAAGCATGAGTCCGTTTGATGTGGTGTCTGAGACTTTATCTATACCATTTTATTCCATATTAAACTTATAACAGAAGAAAAATGCTTTATAGCCTTTTGAAGACTATAGAACTGTAGTTTCAATTGGAATGAGACATTTTAGATATACATTGCAATGAAAGTCATGTGAGTGTGAGGAGGGTTGCAAGTGTGTGTAGTAGTGAAATACTTGGAGCTGCTGTAGAAGGTACCTATCTGGTTTATGGAGACAATTAAGACAGCAGAATCATTTGATTGCCTTGTATTTTGTTATTGTTAGAAATCCTTGACATGTTCATAGCTGCAAAACTTAGTCTAGAGACATTTTCCTGTACTGTGAGTTATCCCTTCCCTCACATGTGGCGTTATTAAACTTGAACTTGACTCCTGTCTTAAGTTCTTGAAGTAGAATTTGACCATGTAATAAAAGTTAAGTGACAGAGAATTGTGTCAGAGAGCTAAAAATAATTTTGAAAACAGATCTTCACAATCACTGTGGAATGCTAGAGCACATGATGTATTTTAGCCTATCCAAAATCTAACCTGAAGACAGAATGAGTGCCTTTTGGACTCAGAAATCTTTTGGGTTTTTTTTCCATGTAGCACCGGGTTGTTTCACAATGCTACTTAGTTTTGTCTTCAGATATAGTTATGGTGTTAGATTAAATGCAATACTCTTTTGTTTGAACTTCTAGATGTGTTAACTTCACAGTTTCTCTGGCCTAGCCTTAGGCTAATCTGAACCTTTCTGTTGTTCTGCTGTAATACTTGCGTGCTGTGGTACAATTATTAGTGTAGAAAATTATGTAGTATTACCTCCATTATGTAGTATTAGCTAGCTCAGCATTAGCTTTCTGCCAGCTGAGGACAGTGTAGCCCATTTGAGTGTGTATGGTTGTGGTGGTGGAAATGTGAAGAAACAAATTATTGAAATATTGCTTAACCATCAGTTTTGTCCTTTCTGTGCTCTTTTTAGTAAATCAGCTTTGATAGTGTCATTAGATTTTAAAAATTATTCCTTATGTTATGGCTCTCCTTTCTGAAAACTGACTTTCAGCTTTTACTCTGAAATGGTGGTTATAGGAAAGTGCAAGAAGGATGCCTGAGCAGAAGTTTTAACTGCATGCACTTGCATGGAATCTTTAAGTGAAGTTGGTAGGATTTTGTAGTGAAAGTCTATGATGAATTGTAATTCATAGATTAGGGCCAAACTTGCCTTCTAGATCAATGAGAAAATAAAAATGTTATGCAGTGGCCAGAGCTAGCCATCTCAGATGATGTTTGTTTAGAGTTAACAGAGATGAAGAGATTGCTTGGAGATCTTAATTGCTACATAATTAGTCCAGGCTGTCATTTGTGGAAAAATTGTGTTGACTTAGGATGATCCCCAGTACTGTACATGTCTTCTGATGTGACAGCATTTTAACCAGAGCTGGCATTTGGTGGTGCAGAAGGATGCATTATTGTTGATTAGGTAGTACTGACAAAATTAAGTGTAGAGAACAGATACTGAATTTTGGATATTGGCAGCCCTCCAGTGTGTTCATGTGACTTTAAAACTTGGTACAAGAAAAGTTACACTAGTTTAACTAGAATAGACTTCTTAAACCAGCTTCAATAAGGATGAGGGAGGTTTTTGGTAAGTTCTTGTACAGGCAAGTGGTTGATTAAATGTTAGTAAAGCTGTTTCTCTGTTAGATTTTGTGCATTTAAGGAGGATTATATGTGGCCATATGTGGTTTGTTGATGTACTTTCCCTAGGGAAATGCGTAAATACGTGAAAATTGAAATGCTTATTCTAGAATCTCGAATTAATTATTTTTGTTGAAAATAGTGTGTGACACTTTATATGGTAAGAGAAAAAGCTAATTTTGTATTTAATATATATATACCACTGGAGATGAAAACAAGACTTTAGAAGGCTTGGTTTGGTAAATACTTTCATAAGAAAGATACTTGGATTTACCTTGGCTCTTTCAATTAGGCTGCTTCTTTCAGTGCATTTCATTCATATGCATTTGAAGGTTGAGACTGTATGTATGTAGGCTTACATTGTTATCTAAATCCTTGTTTTATGAGGAAAATCATACATATCTATAAGAGTAAGCAGATATGTATTTTAAAGCAATTGTATTTTTTAGGAATGCTGAGAGTCTAGTTTGTACACCAAAATGAATAAATTCTGTTCTTGGTTTTGCAAAACTTAGCTGAGTCTAGAATTGGTTGATATTACAGAAGGCAGACGTGGTGAAAGACTGAATGCTGTGAGAACAGTAGTGTTGTCTGAGTTTCAGAAAGTGAAAATAAGAATCTGTGGAAAACTGAGACTTTTAAGTAAGAAATAGTAGTGTAGAAGGTACTTGAGATACAAACATCATATTGTTGGAAGCTGTGGTAATGCTAACAAAATTTATGCGCACTTGTGATCTGTTAGTTACTTTCCAGTGATGAAGAGCATGAATCAAAATAAGTGTTTTGAGGCCATGTACACTGAGAAATAAACTGCACAGTTGAGATCCTGCATGATCTGTTATAAAGAGATTTCATTTGCCTTTGAGATAAGGTTTTTGTATTTGCTTTCTTAATTAAACACCCATGTCTTCTGAAGTGTGAAACATTTTATGTGATCAAGAAGTAGCAATTGCTTTGTGTGTTTTCCCTCTTTGCTGATGAAACTCTGGGAAGGATTTCAAACTTACTAGTGTATTATGTGCTTTTTCTCTGTGAAAGAGGTGTAGCAAATGTGGGTTCTATAGTTAAGTATTTGGAAAGGCAAACTGGCAGAGAAATTATGTGGCAGTGTTTTTTGATGGCTTGAATGTTGATCCTGCTGAAGATCTTATTTAGCTGCATTGTCACTTCATGTATGTTTCTTATTTTATTATGTGGAGACAGCAGTTTTCCCATGTGAAGCTGAAAAAGACTATCCTTATTTCTTGGATGAGTTCCCATCTACTACAAAATACAGATTTTTTTTTTTTGGGGGGGGGAAATATGAGGAGCAGATAATACCAAGCTGTATTTTGTTTTTATGTGAAAAAAATTTTAAAAAACTGTAAAATCAGATGCCATTAGTCTTGGAATTCCCCAGGTGTATGAAGTAGAYTATATTGTTTAGAGAAAAATGTGTTGTTGATGAATAAGTTTTCATTGTGTTCAGGTCACGTATGAAGAACACCATCTACGACTTGTAAAATGATTCAGTGATGAGCATTTTTGAGACAGCTTACTGATAGCTGGAGAGAGAAATTGTGTCAGGAGAAGTTTGTTTGGGAATTTTCTTTGTTTTTCAAAGCTGAAATCATGAGTATGTACTGTCTGTGGAAGTTTTATGTACTGAATATTTCAGCACACTAATTTTGTCCTTAGTTTTGAGTGAAGTGCTGATGATTTTGTAGATTGTTTCTGCTTTGGAAATCTGAAAAATGATGAAGTAATAATTTGGTTACATTTAATTGAGTTATGCAATGAATCATTAAACAACTTTTTATTTTAGTTTTTGCTTAGGAAAATATTGTACAAAAATAAAGCTATAGACATTTATTTGTAATATAAATGATTGGAATAGCAGCTCAACTTTTGATCATGTTAAAATCATGTGCAAGCCTACATTGCTCTTGTTGGACTAAAGTGAAAATAATGAAATCCACTCTTCTGTCATTAAATGTTTATTTTTCATTTTAAATAAAACAGTGGATCTGACTAAATCATATATAATCTTAGAGATATTTTCCAATTCAAATTCTGTCTGAAAACTTTTTCACAGTTAGAAACTGCTGTCCTAAACTTTCAAGGGATCTTTAATTATGAGCCTATTTGCTGTGGATTTGGAATTTTGTAGATTTCCTCTGTTGCATAGAGACATGTATATAAAAATGAATGAAAATAATGCAGCAATAACTAATCTAGAAAGAACAGCTTAATTTTTCCACGATGCATACAAAAATAGCAGAAACAGTTGATTAGATATTTTAAGTTTTGTATTATCATCTCACAGTGAAGCTCTTGCTTGGTTTCAGATTTGTGGTATAGATTTCAGATTTTCTGCTCTTAAATATTTCTAGAAGAGTTTTGTTGGATGGAATCTTGTGTTATTTTTTCTGCAGTACAAATGTATTTGTAACATGGAAATGATCTTTGGAAAGTGAACGTGGCTGTTTTTCATCTCAGTTGAAGACTGTAGTAGGTGAGGTATTCAATAAAAATTACATGTAGTTAGAGAAAGTATCTTGGAAATCTGTGGCAGAGGCGCTAGAAACTTTCCCTTCACTCTTCTAGAAGATGTGAGAAGAAGCTGTGTTGCTAAATTACTGTAACTGCCAAAAATCATGAGCCCTTGGGGTTAGAAGTGTGTGAACAGATACTTGAGAGGTGAGAAACTGCGAAAGTATGAAAATGCCAGAAGGCTGAGTGAATTTTAAATGCTTCGTGCTGAAACCAGGACTGTTTCTTTACAATCTTTCATGAAAGAGTAAAATATCCCATGTTAGAAGGGGCCCAGAAGAATTATTGAAGTCCAACTCCTGGCCCTGCACAGGACACCCCGATCGTCACCCCATGTGCCCTGAGAGTGTTGACCAAACACTTCTTGAACTCTGTCAGGCTGGTGCTGTGCAAACTTCCCTGGGGAGCTGTTCCAGTGCCCAACCACCCTCTGAGTGAAGAACTTTTCCTAATATCCAACCTAAATCTCCCCTGACACAACTTCAGGCCATTCCCTCAGGTCTTGTCACTGGCTACAGCATCTCTGTAGTTCTTCTCTTCATCAGACCTTCCTTCCACTGGGCATACAGCTCACTTTTTTGCCTTATTTCTGAGAAGATTCCCGCTCAACTGAGCTGGCCTTCTGCCTCCTCCGCTCGACTTAAGACATTTTGAAACTTCCTGTTCCTGTAGCCCTTCGAGGTGGCGCCTAAAAAATGACCAGATCTGATGGACCCCAGCACCCTCAAAACCATTTCCTCAGGGCATTTTACTGATTCTTAAACAGCTTGAAGTCAGCTCTTGTCATGCCCAGAACTTTAATTTTGCTGCCACTTTTTCTTCTGATAATGGAGACTTTAAACTCAGTTGCTTTGTGATCACTGTGGCCAAGGTTTTGCTGCGGCCAAGTCATGACTTCATTCATGAGATCTTCCCTGTTAATAAGCAGCACATCAAGGAGGGCACTTTTCGTAGCTGGCTCCATTAGTTGCTGTATTGTAAGACTACCCAGATTTCGGACTGTTCTGGACATATTTGTGCAGCTGTGTGACAAGGATAGCTATTTTGAAGGTGTCCCTTAGTTCCTCAGAGTCATTTTGTGGAATCATTGTCCTGGATAGGTGGCCTATAGTAGACTCCTACAATGACATCCACATTAATTTTTTTTGTCCCTAAATCCTTACTGAGAGACTGTCAGCCTGCCATTGCTGGCTTCAGGCAGTATTCTAGCCCTTCCAGCTCACCTGCCCTGCCTGTCCCTCCTGGAGAGCTTGTAACCATCCAACATGGCGCTTCAATCAAGGGTTCATCCCACCAAGTTTCACTTATTCCAGTGATGATCCTCATGCTGTGTGTGTTGGTGTGGAAACATTTTGGGTGTGATCCATTGTAGCTGCCTCCTCCTGGACCAGTTTAAGGATCTCACTAGCACTCAGTTCCTTGAACTTTCGCATACCATTCCACTGCTTATCACTGTCAAACCTGTTTATGTCCTTTTGCTTCTTCCAATGTAATTTAAAGCTCTATCAAATTTTTATTTTCCTCTGTAGCTCTTTTGCTGCTGTATGCTTTTCTTAAAAGTAGAGCAAAATATTAGTGTACTGATACTGGCAGTGATGTATAGTCTTCTAATTACAATGTGAAGGGTACTGCTTATGTTACCCGAGGGAGCAGTTATGGTTGCATGTTTCATTTAAGTTTGTCATTCCTGGGCAGTGAAATGTTCTATTTAGCTACTTTAATGTTCTCTTAATTAGTTTGTTTAGAAGTAAATCTGGAACTGGAATGAAAAAGGAATGAGGTAGATAGTAAGTTTGATTTTTTTTAAAGGTGACTTGCACACTTGAGTATGAACATTGTCATGACAACACTTTGGAACATGTAAGCTTGCATATAATTACAGTGGTGTTCCTGCTGTTGCTGCAGGATCAGGCATTTGAGAAATGTATGAATAAAGAAGATGCTTAAATGAGCTGTTCTTTTATTCTGCCTTAGTAGTGTCCTAGAGAGTCATTGTTGCTACAGAATAGGGGTCTTAATGTGGCGTATAGTCTTCAGTAGTGTTAATTGGGACATTTTCAAGCAGAGTTTTAGAGAGATGTGTAGATTTATAGCTCTAATCTAGGGATACTTCTGCAAGTGTTAGGTATGTGAGTTGTGAGTCAATTGAAACCCTGTTGTCATTTTTCTTACTTTTATTCACTATGCCTCTCCTTACTTTTCATGCAGTCTCTCTACAGGGCTTGGAAAACTATATCAGATTACATCAAAAAAATGAAACTTCTGCTAGCCGTTGTTAGTTGTGCATGTCAGTTACTCTGAAGTTGCTTTCTTGCAGTCTTGTTTTATTTTTTGTCTTCAGTCAATACAGATTAGAGATTTAATTTATAATTGATATCTAATTACTTTTTCTTCTATGTAATACCATTTTGACTTTTTTAATAGCTTCTTTTGCCTTTCTCTTTAGACTTGAACATAGTAATTTCACTCCTTTGATCTTGCTTTGTCAACTTGGCTTTGATGGTGTTTGCTGTTGTCCTGATGTTTAGTCCTGTATCTTTTTGAACTAAGAACAATTACTTAAATCTTAACAATATTCCCTAATGTTGGGCTGAAGTTTATGGTTTAAGTGTGCTCGTTTATGTTGACAGAAATGAAAAAAATGAAAATTAAACAGAAAATCAAGCTGTGAAATGAGGATGGCATGTTTTTCACAGATTGCCTATAACTATCATACAGCAAGAAAGTGATTTTGCAAATAATTTACAATACTTACATTATATATATTCTTTTTGTGCTTCAGATGATGTGCACCTTTGAATGATGTCTATCTTCTAAGCCTTAAAAATTACATTGAATCTTTGAGACAAATGTACTGCATCTTCCTTAATAGTCAAAAAAACCTGTACTTTCATTCTGTATCAGATTTTTTTACATTATAAGTAATTGCAAATACTATATAAATATATCTCTTTGCCTTTTGGTGCTTTTCCTCTAGAATTGAGCATTATGGTGAAGAGAAGATACTGCCATCAACGTTATAACACTGTCATAGGTAAGTACAATAGAAATAATTATAACTATGAAAAAGTTTTGTATTTTTAAGGTAAATACATCATAAAATATTGCACAGGAATTTCAAAATGGAGAAAGTCATAAGCACTGTCCTTATTTTGAGTTAGTTGGAGATTATTTTATTAGGAAAATGTAAGAGAACACCTGTGTCCTGGAGAAACTGTGACAAGGAATACTTCCATGTCTTCCTTTAGATATGTAGTGTGGGAAAAATGTGAGGGACTTGTGTTAGTTTTTAGCAAATATCTTATAAAAAGGTACTAATTTCACTTTATATAAGAAAGCTTACCTGTAATGTAAGTGGAGTATCTGTTGGCTCAACAGGAGGAAAGGGGAGGACGTAAGTTACTGTGTAATAGATTTGTCCATATAATAGACACATTTCTGGGAATCAAAATTGATGTTTGTCATGTATTTGGTACACTAAAAATTCTAGGATTGTTTATTGTTAGTACTTCCTGAAAAAGCCAGTAAAATATGGAAGTCTTCTTTTCTTTGGTACCTAAAACATCTAGTTGCATTCTTTTGCATCAAACATGCTGACCTGCATTCTAAGAACTGAATGGTGACTTTAAAGTTCTACTTCAACACACTTAATGTCTAACTTCCTTATTTCTTCCTTCCCTTCCACTATGCTTGTAGCATAGTGGGTGAGGGAAAATTACCTATTGCTTCCCGTTGAGTCAGTTCCTTTGAGATCTGTGGTTTAGAAGGTGACTTTAGGGTATCTGAAAGCCTGCAAGATTTTGTAGTATGTCCCCTTTTCTCTTAAATGCTTCTGTCTGTACCATAAAAAAGCAAGTTTCATTGCTCACTGCTGACGGCCTTTTCCCTGGCATTAAGTAAGTCATCTTGGATTGTAATCTGCATTTGAATTTTCTGATTGTTCTCAGAACAAGCCTTTCATTCCCCTTTTCACAGTATTGTGGTCATGTATCTTTGCCAAGCAAATTTCTATGTACTTCCGTGTTCAGGCAATATGTTAGTTAGCTGTTGATTAATGATTTTTAAATGTCGTCTAGTTATAACCATGCTATAACTATGTATGATTTAGCAGATGCAAAATCAGATGACTGTTCATATTATTTGGTATATTTTTCACTACTATGTCTTTGATTTTTGAAATTTTGTGGTAAGCAATGATATGAGTAATAATTTTACTTTGTGAGAAATTGGTTTACAAAATAAAAGTGTCTTCAGCTCAAAGTATTAAAAATAAGCTCCTGGTGACTACCTTTAAAATATACTGTAGCACATGAAATACATTTTTCCAGAGGATGTTCTCCCTCCATTACTTCAGTGTATTCCCAACATTGAAGCAAATGTAGGAAAATAATTTTGGACGGACATTTAACTCATTGTGGAATTTTGCCAGTGTAGAAACTTCTGAATTATAGGGTTTTGTGCCACTGTCATCAAATAGAAAACAATATCCATTGTTCTTATCGCTGAGATTTAAAAACAAAAGCTTTCTTGTGATTCTTTATTACAGTAGTAAGATAGCGTTGTTTTTGCTGAAATCCATGTAGGAATTCATGTCTAGGCAATGATGCTAAACAAGGGAGAAGGGGAGCAGGGAAACAGATTTATGACAGAAGTATAGTAGGGGAGAATAAGTCAATATAGTTTAGTTTCAGATTCTGGGAGTTACTGGAAGRCCTTGAGTGTCCTTGCCATGAGTTTATAATTTGAACATTTCAGAAATTACTGTTCAGAAAATACAATATATTTCTATAACTTCAATAACTGTGCAGCTTGAGCATTTGCTTAAAACAGCAGATACTATTTGAGGGAAATAAATAAAATGCTTCTGTTTGAAGAACTGGCATAAGGTGAAGTGAGTGTGTCCTAGCATCAATTTTAAGTGTGTTTATTCAGGAAGAAGTTTTATAGGGCTTTTTTGCTTTTAAAAAAATAATTATTGCTTGAAGTATTGAAATTTTGGTACACTTCAGTCACTACAATAGCACCTGCTTTTACATATTAGAAATAGAATTAACCCTTAAGTAGTGCTTTTCATAGATCTGTAAAGCAAATATAATAAGTTAAAGCTTAATTGTGTGTCTAGTTGAAGGGAAAGGTAAATTTGTACAAGAATCTTACTGTGTTGAATAACTTTGTTTTTCTTTTAACAGAATTCCTCTAAAGACTAGGAAATATTGCTGGTGTTGTGCATTCTGGAAATACGTTTTACTACAGATACCACCAAGGCTTTGCCAACAGAATGAACATGCTACTGTTGACTGCTTACCCACAGTAACCAGCTGGGCATTTCACTCATGATGTTTTCATTCTCACATTGTCCAATTAGAATTTGCTTATACTGATTTTTAAAAAGAGGAATAAATCAAAGTGGAGTACCGTAAACTTGACATGGAAAATAAAAAGAAAGAAAAAGACAAACCAGATGAAAGAATGGCACGGCCCAGTGGGAGATCAGGCCATAATCCACGTGGAACTGGTTCTTCAAATTCTGGAGTGTTAATGGTTGGCCCTAACTTCAGAGTTGGTAAAAAAATAGGATGCGGTAATTTTGGAGAACTACGGTTAGGTGAGATCCTTGTTTATTTATTTCAGTTTACATTGTTCAAGGACATTTTTATGCAGTCTAGGCAAGAAAATTTCTCTATGAATACTGTGCAGCTCTTCAAACTGCCTTAAAGCTTCAGATGTGCAAGGCATATTCAGCCCATCTTTTGTGGTTTTACCCCAGCCGGTGCAAGCTTGATGACATGAAGAATCTATAGCAGGATACTTCCTGTGACTAAAATGTTTTCTAGCTATGCACAATGCTCTCCTAAATTCAGTCACTTTTCTCTTCCAAGATGTGAAAGTTACATCATGCTTGTTGTAGAAGTCTTTTCTGACTTCGCGAAGCACTTTATTGAGGTATATTTAGGGCTAAATGTGTGAGACACATCCCCATCTTGTAGGTCTGGCCAATCTCTTGGAGATGCTGTAACCAGGTACTGCAGACTTTTTAATACTGGTGAGCAAGGAAATTCCTTGGTTTCTTTTTTAATGTAGTGGGGTTAAACATTTGAGTTGCTGTTAAGCAGGACAGTGAGAATCCATCTGTAGAGAAAATTTGGGATAATTCAGTCACTCTACTCCGCTGAACAGATGGATGAAAATCAGATGGTGGAGAAGGCAGACTGAAAATGACCTACAGAGTGTTGAAGAATTTAGGCAGCAAAGCTGGAAATGCTAGCATTTATTAAAATAGACATGATGGGTGTGTTCTTTTGGAAGACTACATGTTTAGTTTTGGGGATTTGTTTTTCCAAGATGGACAGCATGATTAGCTAGGGTTTTCAAGATGTGTAAGTTCAACTGTGTTTTAATAAATACAGTTTGACACTTAATGGCAAGAATTTACTCTAGTATTGTTAGAAGGCTTGAGTTAAAGTGCTTCATGCATTAAAAGAGGTGGGTTTCACAGTGAGATGTTTGAGAGGATGGTGGGCTATATAGGTGGTGTTTCTTTTGATCAGTGCCTGTGGTAGAAGTAATACTCATTGCCCTTCAGACAATATTTGTGATACAATGTTTGCGTAATATGTTTTTAATATAGTGTGTTCTGGGGGCTGTCAGGATGTAAACAAGCTTGGCAAATTAATACTCTAGAGGGATTTAAGACAATATTGCTGCAGTTCTGACTTAGAACACTGAATTTTGCAGTCTTACTAATAGATGTTCTTGTTACTACTATTAATAGTTACACAAAATTGATACTTTTTGACATTTACAGTGTTGCATACATGACTTTACAGTCCACAAATCAAGCTGAAAAATTGCTCTTCCTCACTTGCTAAACTTTTGCATACTGCCTTCGAATCATAATTTTTGTTTCAAACCTCTCAATGAACTTAAACCAGCAAGGTTAATTCTACATAAAGGCAACTGCAAACTAGTAAAGGTAATTTTTTGTCCATCTGTTTTTTTGGTCACAAAGTACAGAGCTGATTAAGGATTAATATCTGATTAACTTACTTGCAGCTGTTACAGTGAAACAGTGTATTTTATTTTAAATACAATATTAAATTAGTTAAGACTTACAGTTTGATAGTACTGAAATAAAATAGAGCAAGTAAGTAAAAGGAATAGGAGGGAGATTATGGGTCATTGTACTGTCCTGCAAGTCACCAGAATGAGTGCAGCCTTTCTGATTTTAATATCTGGGTTTTGCTTATATTCTAGATATTTCAAATCCCTATTTTTTGGTTTTTGTGAGGAAGATATTTTAAATGTAAGTTACTGAAAGCAAGAGTTAACATTGCTATTATAGATTCTGATTTTTTTTTTTCATTTGCTTTGATACAGTATCAAGTACTTAGTGTGCACACTTTCTACAAAGGGGTACACAAGTGCTTAGTTTTTTATATGCATGTCTGCAAATGCAATATATTTTAAGGATATGTCCTAAGGTTAGATCTGAGAAACTTAAAGGAGGAATGGAGTTGTAGAGTGATGAATTGATGCTCAGAAGATAAAAATTCAGTTATATATTGGGAGCTGTTGTTCTTCCATCTGGGAAGAAACTGGAGGTCACGCTTCAGCAGCGGCTTGTGGATCAAATGGGAAATTGGCTTTGTGTAGCAAATTACTGTTTGTGATCTTCAACCATTAGCTTGCAAAGGACTAAATTGGTTTGGATATTGAGCTATTAATTTTAAGACTCTGTTATAGTTAAATTAAATGATATAGTTAAAATAAGCCGATAAGGTAGTAAAGAGAGAACTTGTTGCTGTTGCAAGAGATGCATTACCCAATGCCCGTTGTGTGTTTATGGACAGATCAACAGTGGTGTTTTACATATGTGTCTGCTGTATTTTAAAGAGACGATTGTCCGGACTGACCACCTGAAAACTTAGTGTCCCTGCTGATGCTACTTCAGAATTAAACATGTCATTAAACTTTTGGAGCTCAGTATCCAGTTACTTAACTGTAACTGGGTTTGTTACTTACTCAGGGTAGGTGATGTACATAGCTAAGAGATGGAATGAGCGGGGCTCCTGCTTCTTATAGATTCTAATACCATGCAAAGACACAGAAACAACTGCGAAGTACACTTCTTACCAAAAATGTAACTGATATGATCATCCAATAAGAAATACTTAGGATGCCTGGATATCCACTGCAGTCCCTACACAGGGGACTATGGCCCCCTTTATAGCATACTGATCATATTAATTATGTGTTTGTTGTTGTGAAGCCCTCAGGTTATTTGGGTTTTTTTGTGAAGTTTGGGTTTTTTTGTGAAGTTTGATCCACTAAGAGATGTAAGCTTTTAAAATGCTCATTAGCACTTTGTAGTATTTGACTATTGGTGTAAATAACTCACTTGGTCAAAGCATGGTCGTGGGTTCAGTCCCTCTGTGGGGCATTCTCTTAAGAGTTGGACTCAGTGGTCCTTGTGGGTCCCTTCCAAATCAGAATATTCTGTGATTCTGTGTAACTTTGTTCACAGGGAACTTTTTAGACTTGGTCCTCATCTTTTCCCCATATGATTTCTTTAACAAATATGAGATAAACGTAGGAAATTCAGACCTGAGTAATACTACAGAGAAAAGAGGAGAATTATCATTACGAATAATATACACTAACTGCATTTGAAAATTGTAAAGAAATAGCAAGTGTTGGAAATGACAGCTTAATCTATCCTTTATCTGCTATTTTTTAATTTTACAGCTATAAAACTTGTTTAACATTTTAGTCATTGCATACAGTTTGAAGTGAAGCTTACTGAAAAGATATTACCCAGTTGTAGAATCCCTTTAAAAGCAGCAGATACATTTCCTAAATGATGTAATCCCATTTAGGAAATCGTCAGGAATATTGTTGTCCTGTCCTAAGTTTTAGCTTAGTGAAATACATAATTGAGGAAAAAAACAGTCTTCAATTAATTAACTAGTTAATTCTAGTTTTAATTAGTGGCTGATGTTTCAAAACTGCATGGTAATTAAAAAATAAATTTAAAATAGTTTTCAGCAATAATTATGAAAATATCATGTTTTGGTTATTGTGATTTACCAATTTTCAAGCTTTTTTAGTACAAAACAATCACAAACTTGGTGCAATATCTGCAACTCTGTGAAATTTCCACCTTTTACAGTATTCAAGGAAAAAACCTTTTTAAATTAAGGCATTGGATTAATAAACCCACATTTCCTAAGTCACTGCCAGAACACTAGCACCTTAGATTAAAGATAGTTTGAAGACTTTCTTGATATTTAAATGGCATTTACTTGAACAGAAAAGCCAGGGTCTCACGTTTTTGTTTTTATTCTTTTTTCAAGGAAAAAATTTGTACACAAATGACTATGTGGCAATTAAGCTGGTAAGTTAATATTTTTTTAAAGGTTTTGGGATGAGAAACTAATCAGATTTTTCCTTTCAGATGTTAATGGGTTGATTTCTTTGATTGAAACCTTTAATAGTTTTGTATGATTTAATTGAATTAGATAAAAGCAGTTAGAATTGTGTAGTTTGGCCATATCGAATAAAAGTAGTTTTTAATTGTTTGCCACTGTTTTCAAGGCTAAATCTGTGTTTGCAAAGTCAGTGATGGTTTAATGCTGCTTCAAGGATGTGCTCTTTGTCAGTTATCTTCGTAGATTCCTTTGTTGTCCAACAAGTTTACTGTGAATCTTAACATCAGGTGACTATAGAGAAACTCCAGAAATTCTTGAGGCTGCATGTGTTTCAATGTCCACACTCCTGCCCCCCAGTATTTTTCATCTTGAAGTGCTGGTATTTACACATCACTTTGTTAGACATGTTTTATTTGCAATACTGTGTAATACATTTACTTCTTTTGCAAACATGATACTTTTGGCTGTTGTGTTAATACGTCATTGTTTGGCTTTTTCTCAATCATTGGAACTCCTTTGGTAACACGATATTTTGCTTCTGGATTTTTTTAATTTCTTGGTAAATGACTGTGTTCATAACTGAAGTATTTCATGATGAAATTGGCTTGGTTACTTCTTATCATTGAAGGATTTTTAGGACTCCGGTTGGTTTCTTGTTGCTGCAGTAGCAAGGAACTTTTTATGTAGCATAGTATGGTTTCATAAAGTGAAAGGTAAACTATGGGAGCAGAAATGCATGGCTTTAGATGAGAAATCTGAAAAGCATTACAAACATAATAAACTCCTCAAAAATGCTGGTATCACTCTTCTTGCTTTGGGAAATACTTTGGAAGTAGTAGAAGTTTTTAAAACATGCAAATTATGGCTTGAGAGAGCAACATTGGATACAGTTTTGAGGGTTATTGTGTGTTATATCAGATTTACACTCATTTTTTTTCAACATATCTTGAACTTACTCTATGTGTGTGCTGAAAGCTGAAAATAGTCTGAGAATTCTTCTGCTTAAAGGCTGTCTGCTACAAAATGCATTTAGAAATACATTGCAAGGTAATGGGGTTTTTTTTAAGCACTAATTACTTGATCATGTAGAGCAGGACAACTTCTTTATCTGATTGGTTTTGATAAAAGGTTTTTTATGACATATACAGCTTAGTAAGCTTGGCTGCCATTTCAACCCATTTCAGCTGTCACAGGTGATACTTGTTGTTGGCAACATTTACTTTTTTGATTTCCAAATATCTCAGTCTTAGAGCTGCTTGTTCCCAGCTGTGTAAAAAGCTTGGAGCAACTTTATTGAGTAACTTAGTTTGAAGTCACTTAAGAACCAATACAGTTAAGTATATATGTAATTTACTACTAGTGCTGAAAGAACTCTGAGTATGTAGTGGACTTTTCCATTTTTCCTCTTACATTAGTGGCATGAAAAGCCATAATGTCTTTGCAATGAAAAACAGATGAAGGAGTCATAATGAAAATCAACACTGGAGCTTGCATCATCATAGTAAGATAAAAATACATTTATTAGCAGATAGAACTAGTGGATTCTTTTAGTATGTTCTCCCTTTTTTATTTCAGTATGTATTTCAGATATGTACTTATTTACAGATTGGAAGGGATTTGAGTCACAAGGTTCAGTCTGCCAAGAGCAGCTGCATCAAACCATTGGATTTATTTGGATTTTGTATTTTTTCCTGTTCTTCTCCTATTTGAGACACTGCCAGGACTTTTTACTAACAGTTATAGATACAGTGGCAGATAATCCTTTTCCTTTTTAAATGTAAGCTTTTGTTTACTCTGACACTTGTACTTTTGTGCTTTCAGAGTAGTCATTTTCTTATGCTTAACCCTTGTTTTGTTGTTGTAAATGAGACATGCTTAACTTCCTCTCCGTTTTGCACCTGTTGTAGTTCAAGTTTAGCCTTCCTGAATGGGGTTACTTGAATTAAGTTTATGTTGCAGTCTAAGCAGTTATTGACAGTTGTGGTTGTTGTAATCTGTGCTGCAGTATCCTAAAATTGTATTTGCATTCCTCATGGTAGCATTCCAGTTTTGACCTACTGTTGTCTTAGGAGCAGCAAGACATCTCCTATGCCAGATGTTTTGTATATCAATGGTAAGCATATACTCTAGTGCAGAAGGACTCTGTGGGTTTCTCTCAAGTGCAATGAACGGCCCTGTTTATACAGCAGCTTTCAGGAGTGCTTGTGTTGTTAAAAATAAGTGTATTGTACAAGTGCTCTTTTGACTCAAACTTTTAAATGGTTTTGAATTAGTATTTCCTGTGTGGACAAAATTATACAAGCATTTTCTTGTTATGGTGCTTAGGGCAGCTTCAGGACTTGTGTAAAAAAAAAATAGCTTAAACAGTTTTTCTGTGTGAGGTCCGAGGGTCGTACAACTATATGCATTTTAAAGTATAATGTTTATACGTAAATGCATATTTAATTTGGTAGATCAGCTGCAGTTCCAGAAACTTCATCTGTCTTAATTCATTATTGCCTGTTCTGGTTGGGCACATACTCCAGTTTGAGAGATCAGAATAAACTTTTTTGAGAACTATAATGAAACTCTTGAGAGCTGGACTTTTACCAGTTCAGTGCTGTGTAGTGGTGTTAGTATGTTTCTGCTCATCTTCTAGTATACAAACTGTTTTCTTGTGATCAGGTGGTTCTTTAGCAATAGCTGTTTGGTGTGTAAAAGCTCTACCTTTCCTACTCACCTCCTCTTATTGTTAGATTTACTACTTCTATTACATGACCCTGTACTTGACTTAAACCTCCTATTCACTATTCAGCTTTTCCTTCTCCTTCATTATTTTTCCCTTTCCCTTTGACGTATTTCTCCGCTGTTCAAACTTACCTCCTCTGCAGATGCTTAACCACTACCAAAAAACTAGCTAAAGAAATTTCTGCTTGAGCATGTCATGACCCATCAGTAGGGGCCATGATGTTCATTATAAATTCTCATCAGGATTCAACAAAGACACTGGACATGCTTTAGGGAGCTCTTGTGCTTTTTTGTGTGACCACCTTATGTCCAGCAACCAGCTCACTATTTATACTTAAAAGGTGTTGGCTAACAAGCCCTTATATTTGAAGGCTTCAACATAAGCTGGGTAGCAGGGCTGTGATTTTTACAGTACACTTTAACAGACTCTCAACTCTCTCAAAACACTACTTAAAGGTGCTGGCTCACCAACCACAGCGTTTCTGCAACTCCCCACTCCCACAATAAACTTCAGTACGGGGTATGGAATAGAAAATGATAGCTATGCTTTGCCCAGACAGAGTGAGGGAGAAGAGAAATAAAAGCAGAAAAGGAAGAGAGCAAAAGAATATTATCAGTCTCTTAGATCCTGCCTTGGTCCAGAGCTGGGAATTGTGAACAGTGAAAGTGAAAGAAAAGAAAAAGAGAGCAGGGGAGCCAAGTCTGCTTCTGGGCAACAACAGACAGAACAAGAGGACACAGTCTCAAGCTGCGCCAAGGGAGATACAGGCTAGAATTAAGGAGGAAGCTTTTCATAGAAAGAGTGGTCAGATACTGGAATCATCTACCCAGGGAGGTGGTGGAATCACCATCCCTCGATGTGTTTTAAGGAAGACTGGATGTGGCACTTGGTGCCATGATCTAGTTGAAATGTTAAAACATGGGTTGGACTCGATGATCTCAAAGGTCTCTTCCAACCTAGAAATTCTGTGATTCTGTGATTCCTTTCATAGTTAACCTGGTGCAGCCTCTTATGTGAATGTGATTTTTTCTGCTCTTTTGTACTGGGATGCATAGCCAGTCCTTGGAGCTCTCCTCCAGGGAATGAGTGCAGGGTGGAGAAATGAGCACAAATCTCCATCCAGCTGGAGCAGGGAGTTGGCTCAGCACTGTGCTGCCTCACCTCAGCAAGACCCTGTCTTCCAATCACAGCTTTCCTGCCAGAACAGTCAGAATGTTTGAGATAAAACATGCTTATGCAAGGTTCTCCATACCACCCAGTGGCTCAAACATTCCTTACTATTTGTTGGGCATACGGCTCATCTTTGACTATGGTGATCTCTGTACATTGGATACAGGGCTAGGAGAGGACGGAAGCAGAAGACAGTATGCAGCTAATCAAAATTGCAAAAAAGTTGCAAAATGTTATGCTCATCATTAAAACCAGAAATCCCACCAATATTACAGTTCCCATTTGTGTCAAACACTTTCCCCACCCCATGATTTAAAACCAAAAGAAATCGGATATCCAGGGCTTGATTCATTGCACAAGTTCTTTGGTTGCAGTGTTTGGAATTGTTCAGCAATCTGGTCAGCAGCTTCTTTCATCTTTGCTCAGGCCTCTTCAGTTAAAGTTGTAGCATTATGGATGGTGACAGAGCTCTCCTCTTTGGTGAGGCTGAGCATCCCATGTAATGTTTGTTCAATAATAGGTACACTGATGGTGCATCCATCTCTGAGGAGTTATCAACTTGAGCATTRATAGGACACAGGGAAGAAATTCAGAGGCTGCATTTCCATCCAACACAGTATTCTAGTGTTAGGAATAAGGTTTTTCATTTGAACTCCTCCAAGCCAACCCCAAAGGGGCTCTCTATTTATTTCGTTATTCTTCAATTATAATTGTCAGTAAGATTTAGGATAATTATTTGCGGCTCTCTGGCAAGCTAATTCCTGCCATCAGGTACTAACCTGAAAAATGTAGAGGATGTTGGTCCTATTACAATTTCAGCAAGTACAAGTATGTCTGTTCAAAGTTCTAATACCAAATATGAACCATATTTCAGGGGAGTTCTTCAGGTCAAGTGTTACAAGTACTATACATCACAGCAGACAAACTTACAGGCAACTGAAAGAATCCTAATTTCTTCCTGAGTGAAGTAGGGCATGGCAAGGCAAAACCCTTGGCTGTGAGGCCTCCATTTTCTTACAAATTCTTGTATTAGCTTCCAAGTTGAGTTGGAGTCTTATTACAGTAGTTCTTGTTTAACAGGATGATGATAAAAGGACACATTGCTGAAATATTTTGGTACAGAATATAAAACAACAGCAATATGCAGTCAAAATGCTTGATGCTAACATCACTCATTGCTTTGTTATAGTTCTTGTAGGAAAGGAAAGTGGAAAAATGCCTTGTTCTAAACCAGTGGTTGAAAAGAGGGTACTGTCAACTGGTGTAAGCACAGTATTCTTTATCATTGGCATTGAGAGTTATCCATAAGTAACTGCTGAAAGGCTTCTGAAGTCACTACTCCAATAGTGAAAAAATCTGCTAAAGCTAATTGTGCTAGGCTTAAGTTTAATTGCTTAATTTAATTTGATCTCTGTCCTTCTTTTTGTGAAAGATACAATTGATTCTGCTTCCCGTGGCCCATTCCTGTACCACTGGAGCAGTAAAGTTGTTGCCATTGTCTCACTGGGTGGAATTGGGCTTGTGTAAATACCTGAACCACTGCTTTAAAACTCTGTGCTTTTGCCTGTGCCTAAACTAAAACCTTCCATTTGGATTAGTCTGAACCTCCATATTTGAGGTGGGAGTATATACAGCTTCTTCCTTCTTCTCATTTAAGTTACCCTGCTTTGATAGTTTGGTTCTGATATATGGCACTATTTTGTAGCAGTTTGCTGACCCTGTCCATCATCTCTGATTTCAGTTTTAATTAGTGATGCAGAATCCAGATTCTACATCCTGCAATTCCTCATGAAAGATTCTCTCATACACATGAAGGTGAAGCTATGCTGGAAGCCTGCTAATATAACAATGTTTGACAGCAAACAGCCCTTCTGCCTGCAGCCTCTTTTCCCGATTGCTCTCTGCAGCAAGCAGCTCCCTCTCCTGAGGCCTGCTCTTCCTCTCCAGGAAGCCTAAACTCCTTGACCAATAGGCAGCCCACTGCATGAGTCCCTAGAGGGACTAGGACTCTTAAGAACTTTTTATCTGTATACAAATCTCAGATTCTCAGTATCCCTTGGCCTCCTCTTCTGCAGCTTTTTTTTCTGCTCTACAGCAACTGCTGCCTACACTTCTGTCTTTCCTATAGCCACTTGTCTTGCTTCAGACTCTTCCACAGCTGCCTTTGTCTCCATGCCCAACACTCCTGTGGTTCTCTCCTTCTCCTCATCCTCATCCCTCACTACTTTTGATTCCTTCACTTGGGTGCATCGATGTTTATAAAAATCCAGCAGCCAAATCTTGCCTCTTCATTTCACATACTAGTTCATTATCTGAGCATTTGTGTAAGTCCTTGTACTCCCAAGGCCGACTTCTCATCCCTACTGTGGTACCCAGCACATCTCTCAGTATTTTCTCTTGCTTTTTAGCCTTGCAGAGCTCAAGGGTAGTAAATCTTTCTATATTCAGCAAAGATTCCAATTTTGTTCTTTCATTTTTCTCTCTATCCAGACATCTCTGGAAGTGGTCAGCCAATCTCGTGGACGTTTTTTTAAAAGCTCAACTAAGACTTTCAAATGCTTTTGCAAATGTTTTGTAGCCAAATTCTGCTGTCCAAATATTTTAGTAAAAAGTCTCATCTTGCTCTCTGTATGAACATTTTTGTAAAGAAGTCAACGAAATTTTATAGAAATGTCTCTCTATTTTTGCTGTCTAGACATTTAGTAAGGAGTCACTAATCTTTTTATCTCTTTGTGTTTCCATCAGCATGACACACAGTACTCCACATATGAAGATGGGCGTAGGTCATACTTTCCCATAATAGGAAAGGGGTCCATGCTTGGAATTTCCTGAGCTGTCATGTCCTGCTCTCCCTGTTTCTGATCCATCCTGTACCCCAGTTGGAGATGGAGATATCTGAGCCCATCCCAGCTAAAAATAGCTCAAGAGCTGTTCAGTCTCTCTGAGCCTCCCAAGAATCATGTCTGTGATGCCGATTTATTGTTACAAGCCATTGGTAGGAGTGTGATGTTTGTTGTAAATTCTTACAAGCCTACATGAAGCCACCAGACCACACACTGGGGAGCTCTTGTGCTTTATTCTGCAGTTGTTATAACTCTGGAACCTCCACTATTAGACTCCAAAGGTGTTGGCTAACAACCCATTCATTTTGTACAGTAGGGGGAAAAATTTGACAGCTGTGCTTTGCTCAGGCAAAGCAAGGGATGAGAGAAATTAAGGTGGAAAAGAGAGAGGAAGAATGAAGAAGTTCACCCTCTGTAGATTCGTGCAGTCAGTCCTGGTGCATGGATGGTCCAGAGCTGGGATAGCAAAATAAAGAAAGGGAAAGATGTGGAAAAAGTCATGACAGGGGCCCAGTGTGCTTCCTTTTATATTTAACCTAGTTCAGGCTCTTATGTAAACAAGACTTTTCATGCTGTTTTGTTTGCACATCCACAGGCAACTTTTTGAGCCTTTCTCTGGGAAATCAGTTGGGAGAGACTGAGCATGGAGATGGGAGTAGCAGGCTCAGAACATTGCTTCTCCATCTCCATGGGACCCTTTGTTTCACTCACACTTTTCTTATCATAACAGTCAGAATATTTGAGACCAAACATGCTTATGCTTACTCCTCCATGGAACTGCTTCTGGAAATACATCAATTTTTGTTTGGGTGAAGGATAGGAAGTTACAGAGTAGTCATCACTGCCTTTTAAACTGTAATCTTTAATTCACTGACTCACTAATCCACTCTTTAGATTTGAATTGATAAAATTCAAATCTATTATAAATGAGGGTTGTGTGTGGAAAGAAAGTTGCACTTTGTTTCAAGGTTGTAATGTTTTTTCTCTCTTTTGTTTTTAAGGAATAACTGTAATCTAGAGACGCACCTTTTTAGAATCCCTCCAAGATGTGTTGTAAATACAAATCTAGTGCAAGTCTCTTTAATAGACTGATCTTTTCCTATAACAAGAGCCTACCTCCTAAGGAATTTTTTTTCCCTGAAAATGGCCTTTGTTTGCCATTGCTTACAAATGTGTAAACAGGCACAGAATGTAAACTGAGATGAGTTCTCACTGAATTACTAAAACCATGAAAAGTAGGTAATAGCTGAATGTTTATATTCGTCTTTGGCTCTTTCAAGACTTCTTGGGCATTTTTAACCTTATAGTTCTAGTAAACTGCTTTTTCAAAGCCCCTTTAACAGAAAGTAACTTGAAAATTGAATGGTGTTTTATTCCATGTATTTGGGACAATTATTATTGTAGAAAGAATTCATAAGGAGCTTGGAACAGATTTCACATTTTAGTAGCCCAGTTAGTTTTGTTTAGTAATTAATTTATTGAATAATAAACACTTGCTTATTTTAGGAAATTCTTGCTCACTTTTCACATCTTTGCAAAAAACACAGTGTTCAGTTATGCTGGTTGCTCTGGAGTGTAAAAAAGATACAGTAAATTCTATTTGTTTTTTGCAGAAACTGTTACATTAGTCCTTCTTTACTTTTAGGCATCTACCTTTGGCATCCTAGCAAGATCAAATGCATAAATATACACTGTCAGGGTGTTCAGCAGCAATAGGAAACAACTAAGTCTTGGAGAGAGATGAGTTGAGGAAGAAGACTGAATTTCTCATTCTTGCACATTGGGTCATAGTTTTTATGCCCTGAATGTGATACTGAGACAACACAGGTTTATAAACTTGTAGCTTTAAGAGGATGATGGGAGGAAAAAGATGAGCACTTTGCCCAAACTTTTCCTGAAAATTGGTGTTGAGCAGTATCAGTTAGTGCTCATAACTGTATTGAGAGTTACTTACTATGTGCTGCAGTTCCAATAGTTATGGAATTAGTTTCCAAATTATCACTGATGTGTTCGAAGATCACAGAATCAATAAGGCTGGAATAGACTCAGAGAGCATTGAGTATGACCTCTGACTGAAGACCACGATGTCAGAAAGTCACTTAGTGCTGTGGCCAGTCTTTTCTTAAACATTAAACACCTCCAGGGATGGTGACTCCACCTCCTCCCTGGCCAGTCCATCCAATGTCTAAACACCCTTTCTGTGAAGAAATTCCTCCTAATGTTCAACCTAAACGTCTCCAGGCGGAGCTTAATATTAAGATCATGTTACATATCATAAGAAACAAGGCATATCTTCTAAAAGATGCTCTAAGAAATTAGTTCAAGAATCTTGTGCTAAAGAACCTTTTCTTTGCAAAGGGAGATAATCAGAAAGTTTGAGTTTCCATTTAGGCTGCATGTGTATTCTTCTGCTTAATCTCATGCCACTTCATTTAGTTCTACGAGACCCTGACACACATGTTGAACACTATAATGAGATTTTATTAATGTGCATAAACCACAGACTTATTCTGGGTTTTTTTTTCTTGTTTTGGGTTCATTGTTTGGAATGGAGATACTTGATTTCTGCTAAGCTGTTACTATTTGATGGAAGGATTTGGTATTTTTTATTAAGATCCTAGGAGAAGCTTCTTGTAAAGATACATCTCTCAAGTAATAGGTATTTGGAGTTTTTTTTCAATCTGTTAAGCTACATATTATTGCCGCTTTCTGAGAAATGTAGGACATTTCCACATGTTTTGGAGAAACATACTATTTTTTAGGTATTCCATCATGTGTCTTTTACTTGATTTGCATGTTGGACTCTGGCCCTGCAGAGCAATACAAGATGTAAATATCCATATAAGCACTACTCTAACCTGAAGGAGGTTTAGTTTTCTCTGTTTCTTAATTGCCAGTAATTTCAGAAGAAACATTCAAACTTTCTGTGTGGCTTGGAAGTAGTAGGGCTAGTTTGGCTGGTAGCAGGTTAGTGTATTAGTTTTTAGGCTTTGTTTTAAATGTTGTTTTTGTTTTTAAATCAGGAGCCAATGAAGTCGAGAGCACCACAGCTACATTTGGAATACAGATTCTACAAGCAGCTAGGATCTGGAGGTAAAAAGCAGTATAATGCATTTTACTGTGATGAATCCAGGATCAATTTTTGGCTGAAGTTTTCTGGTTTAGAGGTATAAATCTATTTAATAAAGTGTTCCCTACTACTTAAAGCAGAAAAAAGCCCAAGGAGTTAGTGAATTAAATGATAGTGGATAATAATAATTATAAATTCCATTATTCTCTTTTTCCTACTCAATAAAGTGCATCTATGAAGTCCTGACTTTTTAATAAATCCTACCTATCACAGCATGTCTGCATACAAGTATACCTCAAACTAAGACTATTCCCAGTACAACTCTTTGAAAAAATACTGTAGATCTCTAAACTGCTAATCTACTAATTGTGTATTTTGAATTAAAGTTGATGTGATAGCTTAAATAGCTTCAAATTCAGTTTTACTTTACTTCACTTCTACTGATACAGTATATATTGTTGCTTACTAGTTTTAAACCTCTTAAATACCTCTAGAAGTTTAAATGCAGTTTAATATTTAAATTTCTCATTTCAATCCTGTTGGTGCTTTTATACCCAGAAGTACTCTTATGGTGGTGGCCTGAATGATCCAATTGTCACCTTTTGTTTTTATAGGTGAGCGATACCTAAAACTTCTCACACATTTTTGTGCCTTTCACAAAACTGCATATAATCAGTTAGGAAGATGTGAAGTTTCTTACCCTAGTAAAGTGAGTACAGATTCTCTAAATCAGCTATAATTTGGGAAAAAGAAATCTTTTGATGTCTTTTCCTTGAAATTATTCCTAGAGTAGGTCATGTAATTAACTACTTTTCCAATTTTCCTACTAATGTAGAATTTTGAGTGGACTACTAACAGTGGTTTTCTACATATTTGTTCAGGGGCTTTTACATGTTTCTACATGTTTCTACATGTATGTTCAAGGGCTTTTTAGAAAAGGCAGCCTGGAATTCGTGACAGTGATTTTGATTGTGCTTAAGCTAGAATAAAATCCTACTTAGTATGAAAAGTCTCTGAAAAGAAATACACAATGAACATGCCCATACCACTTTGATTTTGTTACCTTGAATGTGTGTATGTTATGATGAATTTTAATATTTTTTAATTTCTATTTTCACCTTTTTCTTTAAAATTTGGGATCATATGGCAGCTCATTGCTGCTCTGACTGGATAGTGTTTCTCAGGTAGCTTTCAAAATTTCATGCTACTCTTTTAAAGACTAATCTGGTGAAACAAAGTTTCTAATATGTTCAGTTAATATAGACCTTTTTTTGCTGATGTACTATGAATGCTTTGCAACCAGGAATTTTTAGAGATTACTTTTGGCAAAACACAACTGCTCTTGTTAATTTCTCTTCCTAGATGGAAAATAAAGTTGTAGATAGGTAATCAAAATCTTGAGTCTCTACGGTTGCTGTTTGGAGAAAGTCATCACAGTATGGATTTTTTTTATAAGTAGTTATAAATTGTCAGCACAGTGTACACTAACATTCTGAAATAGCTGATAGGTAGAAAGCTGAAATCTTAAGTTTTTAAATAATGGGGCGTGACAACCCACAAATTAAGTACATTATCTATCTGTGAATACGGAGGTGTAACTATCTAAAATTGCAAAGGAGCTGTGTGTAGTGGAGGTAAGAATAAAGCTGTAATTTCTAGTTCAGACTGCAGAAATTAGGCAGGGCTTCTCAGATGTAGGAACCCTTACAGGAGTATTTATTGGGAAAATGTCTTAATGAGTGTAACTATGTTTACCTTTTTATTTAGTGAATAAGACTGGGAACTTTGTTTAGTGTAAGAACATAATGAAGTCATAGTTATCCTGCTTTACTTCAGATGTCATTCAATTTTCTTAACCCTATTTGCTGGTTGCAACAAATTTTATCTCTTTCTCTGATGCCTTGTTGAAATACTGAAAGGGAGAGTCACCTCTCTGATTCTTTGCATGAAGATGAAGTTACCTTTAGGATGAAAATGCGAAGATAGAGCTGGTGACTTACTAAGCATCATCAATATTTATGCAAAACTTTGTTACAGACCTCCATTGTTTTTGCAATAACCTGCTTTTATTCAAAAGTGAAGGCTTTTCCCAGCAGAGAACCTTGAAAGCTCCTTTGTGAGTTTTTCTCAGGCACCCCACTTGAGGCCTATTTTAGGAAGTTTTGTGGCAAAGGCTCATTATGAAGAAAGTAATTTTCTTTTTCCTATCTACATAGAAGTTAAACAAAGATTACTGATTCCTTTTCTTCTGGCAGCAGTGACTTTTTCTATATTTTTAGGAGTTGGGCCCTCAAGCAGAGGAGGTTATATGGCCTGTGATTTTCAGAAAAACCTTTGTAGTATTACGTAGTTTCTGTTCTCATGTAATCTGTGATAACTGGTTTTAGTTTGCTGATTTTCTTGTGATGTGCATATTTACTGTGAAACATAGATTTAAGTAATTTTATCTCATGAACAGTTGAAATCATAGTTTTGGAAAGTTGATCCACCAAGTGATAAATTCAGAAAGCAAGTATGTAAACCTATGTGAAACAGGAGATAGTGAGTGGAAAAAAAACTTTCACCAGGTTTTACTGTCTACTGTGTAGACAGTATTGCATTATGGGCAGTGGTTGTTCTTTGGTCAGAGAGAGATGGATTGAAAGAAGTGGTCATCAGTATGTAAGTTACAGAAGAGTCTGTCATAGGAGATATAAAAATTGCTGCCATTGCTGGAAGAAATATATAGCAATTGTGAAGAGAGAAAGTTTCTCTGATAGACAGTTATGCACCATACTAGAAGTTAGAAATGTCTCAAGCTTTCCACCTTTTAAGCTTCTAAAAATCCACATTTGTGGGCTTTCTTACAATGAAGTCGTCTTTTCCTTAGCTGTTTTTGTTTATTTGCACAAACTTATAGTAATTTGGCCGATAGCTTTGTAACTGTGTGGACTGTGTAGTTTGCATTTAATTGTACTGAATTGTGCTTCCCCTTGTTGTCCTCATGTTTACATGTGTACTTASGTATTAATAGCAAGTGACTACTAAACTATGGTTTCAGAAGCAATCACTGAAAAGGGAGTTGTACTCCCAGTCTTGTAAGCAGAGCCAATATTTTCTATAAAAACCCCATGGTTTTCACAAATAAGAACTACAGATTCCACAGTTTATGCTACAAATTGACTTAGTGTGAAATAACTAATTGGCATAGTGTGAAATAACCTGAAGCTTAAAGGAAAAAATTCTTTTAGGCCCTGTGAAATCCTCCTTGACTTGGAGGTGGCAGGAGGAGGAGGGAGAGACATTAACATGTGAATCAATACTTCTAGAAGAAAATGAGGTTATTTTCTGGCAATATCATCCTGAAAGCAAGTAAAGAAAATGTTATTGTGATTACAGATTATTTTACCTTCGAACCCTTTTTAATGGAGCATCCTTGTACTTCCTCTAATATTGTAGGCATCCTTGATAAAAAGAGGATTTTGAAATTGTATGTTTTCTTGGTATTTCCTTATCTGCAGCCAGTATTTGTCTACTAAGTCTATTTATTTATTTTTATAATATCCCTTTTTCTTGCTTTTAATAATCTTGTAGCTTGGGATTTTTTTGAATATATATTTGTGTTAATCTCTGTGCTAAATTACATTGTTTTGTCTTGAATGCCATGAAAATGGAAGTCATTCTTAACTTAAAAAAGGATCAGAGGGCTCTTTTGTATTCTGCTCACTGAGAGAACAAGGAGAAAATAGGCATGAAATATGATAGATGTGCAGTTTTTATACACAAGACTTTGGAACTGAGAGTATTAATTCTTTGTATTTAATAAAAAGTGGTTTTGTCTTGCATGAATAAGAATTAACATTTCAAAACTGTATTCCTTTGGAGAGGATCTGCTCAAAAAGAAGGCCTAACTGTAACTTTGCTCTTAAATATGCTCTTTGAAATGCCTGTGAATGTGCAGTAACATGTAGGTGTTTGTCAGGAAAAAAAAGTGAAGGAAGAATCTTTCATCTTAAAGAGGAAATACTTTCAGTGCTTTTGGGCTCTTAAAAATGTTTGTAATTTTTTAGGGAAATGGACCTCAAACTTATTAAAAACAACTTTTAAAATTACTTCAAAGATGTGGCTTATTTTAGTCTCATCGTTATTTAGTTTTCATTTAGGTTTTATGTACTAATAGAGATTTTTATGAAAATTGCTTTCTTTTTTCTATGATAATTTTGTAGTTTAGTAACTATGACGGTGTTTTCTTCAGAGAGTTTGAGATCATTATTCAGTATGCAGAATTTTCTAGTCAATTGAATGAGGAACATATGGATGGAATTTAGAATCTCTTTGCTTCTAATAAATTTTGTTTAATGTGTATTTTCTTAATATGCAGATATGAGATATAAAAAAACTATACTATCATACTCCAAATAAAATGATTGCTGAATTCTTACCTGAAATTGCGCTAAGGCTTTTGGAATAGAAAACAGTTTTGTATTTTTTATTGATTTTTGAATTAATCTTCTATGCTATCAGGCTTTCTTTGCATGATTAGAAGATAAGGTGTAGGTGTATTTCGTGCACCGTGCTGCTATTTAACTGACAGATAGGTATGGTTTAGTTTCCTTTTGCAGAAAGGAGTCTGTAAATGAAAGAAGTTGTGTTACATGTTGAAGAGCATAAAAATGGTTCAGCTTTCATTGTCTGATTTTTCTAACCTCCCTTAATAAATGGGTCATTATCATAATGACTGGGAGCTTTTGCAAGTGACTGAGAACTCGTTTGTGCTTACTTACCTGACAAGTGGAGCAAAAGAATGGCAAGCAGCTCCTGCTGCTTAAAGTGAATTAGTAGAACTCCTGTTTATAATGTTGCTGTTAGAACAGACTTAGAACAGTTCTTGTTTGTAGCAGCGAGGAGTATCTATTATTAGATTTTATTTTTTTCATCTGAGGTAATTTTTGAGGTCACAGATCTCAAAACAGGTCACAGATCTGATCAGCAGTGGATCAACCTACTGGTAAAACTGCTGTATTAATATTTCAGACAAGGCAGATGCTCAGTATTGTAAATTTGGTTTTATTTTTCTTAACTATTGGACGTCTGTTCTTTCAGCTGAAATCTAGTTAATACTTCCACTTGAAAAACTGGAAGCCATTCACTTTTCTTACAGGATCACTACTATTGACTAGTCAATGCATAGGATATATTTGTCTACAGTGGGAAAAGGTGTTGTATTTAAGAAGGTCATTGCCATTGTGAAGTAAGTGCTAAGTATTGCTATCTGTACCTGAACCAGTGTGATTTGGTACCAGCATTCGTGTGACATGGTCTGTTTTGGTGTCTAAAAATATGGTTTTCGGTTTTGAGATCATGCGGGCCTGCCTTTGACACAGTGGAATCACAGTACTTGGACAGCTAATTACACAGTTACTGTTAGATTAGTGATCCAGGAGGATTTCAGTGTGGGCATAGTGTGGTTTTGGGARATACAGAAGTATACCCATACAGTAAGTGGAGTCTGCTCGCCATTTTGTAGTCAAGCTCAGGAGAATATTTATTGTAGCGTTTAGAGCATGTCTGGATTTGCCACATTTTGGTTTGGGAATGTAGCAGAGTGAGTTTGAAATACTTTGAATTTCTRATTTTGAGAGGGGGCAGAGTACCCTAAGGCAAGAGCACTTCTTTTGTATGAGGTACCTTATACACAGTTTAATAGGGACTGGTAGGTTAGACATTACTGTTTATGGTTTTCTGTTTTGTGTTGGAAATGTGTTTGATGGGCTGAAGGCCAAGAATGAGGTTCAGTTATCAGTGTCTTTAGTGTTTTTTCCTCTAGGTAAAGACAAAAATATTTAAGGTGAGAAAATGTGTTTCTTCATTTAATTGCAGTTCAGGCCAGCTTTAGCTGGTGCGTGAGATCTGAGTGTTCATTGACAGCTATTAATTATTTTCATATAGCTATATTCAGGGTATGGAATCTCTGAAGCAGATTTTTCTTGTGAAAGACAAGCTAACTTTTGTGTTTAAGATAGTTACAGGTGGCTTTCACTGTCACTGTGAAGGCAGTAGGATCTCAGAATGCTAGTGATACCATGTCTACTTCATCCTCTTGGCCATAGCCACCTTGCCTTCCACTTTAGCCTGTGGGAGAAAAAAGAACCCAGCATGATTTCATTGTGATGCATCAGCATCTGTGTTTTCCTATAACTCATCCCAAGACAAACATTTCAGTATAATAATTTCTTAATTTCTTTCTCAGTTGGTAGACTGTAATGTACTTTGCTAGATTGATATTCTATCATACCATGAGGAAGTGTCTCAATAGCAAGTCTCCTTGAGTCTAGTGCTGGAAACAAAGCACTACAGCTAAATTATTGTGTCAGGTGATTATTTTTGTCCATAGATCTTCCAGAAACAATTTAAAATTACTTATCTCATTCTGTGTTTTTCAAAATATTTTGGGATTGATATCTTGCTGCTATTATAGGATAAACATTATGAAAGTTATGAAGATTGGAAGCGAGGTTACGGGAAAACACGAATGTGATGTCCAGCTGTATTTAATTGGATGTTCCTACTCCTTAGTTAAAGCAGTAATAATTTACTGGAACTCAGATTTGAGAGTATTATTTAATTTCTAAAACAAGGGTGTTATGTCTCTAATGATCAGTGACAATGTATATTGAAGACAAAATGTCTAGCTGTAAACTACAGAGTTAGCAAGTAGGTGAGTTCAGGGTAGTCCTAGTTTACATATCTAAATAAAATTTTATCCATTCTTACAGATATATTCAAGTTACTGAACTTCATATCCTTTCTATACATCTTCCTAGCCCACATTCAGTATGAATGCAAAGTGAGTTTTATTAGTAACTTCACGTGAATATTGCTTTGAACTATGCTTCTAGGTAGGTAGCTGAGAATTTGGTCTTAAACTGATGGCTGTTTCTTTGTTTTTTAGTCATGTTGTCTTGCTTTATTACTTCTGTTGTAATTTGTCTGGCATTATTATGCTGGGGAATCAACAATAAGCAGTTAGTTGAAGTGGTTGATAATCAAGATAAAGTTAAAAAAACTAAACATGCAGGTGATCTTAAAAAATAAAGCTCAAAGCTTATTTAGGAATATAGTATTAGAGTACTTAACCTGAATCAGATATTGAATCTCTTGACTGAAGAGGAATCTATTCATAGGCACTGTTAATCTGTGTACTGATGACTGCTGCGGTTGTATCATGAGTTGTTTGGGGAAAACTCTGACTCAGTTTTGAGTTTTTGCTGTTGATCTGCTTCCTCTAATAGGAAAGTTCAGCTGCTCAGTTATTAATGTGAAAATGCTAATATTTATGTTTATGTGAATAAACATAATTGGTAATGCCTAATTTATTTTTTAAGTGTAATCCAACAAAATTATAAATATGTTGCTTGCAGGTTTTCTTGTTTTATGCCAATCCTAGGATTTAGCCTAAGGACATGTACAGGATTTTCTGAATTTAAAGTAATTTTTTCCCCTGGAATAAGTGCAAGAGATCTGATAAGAATAAGATGGCAGCTGCATAATAGAGTTACTTGATAATGTTTCTGAGAAACAGTAGTTACTGGCTGTAGGAAGCTTGGCTGTATGCAAAAATGTATGTTGATTTTGTACTGTGACATCACATAGATTTCAGAGGTTGGGCTTTGAGAGGCATATAATAGCTGTAATTGTGAAAGAAAGCTTGATAAGACAGTTCAGTGAACAAAGTGAATGTTAGATAAATGGATATTTGATGTAATCATGATTACAATAAAATACATCTCTAATTCTGTTTTAGTAATATAAATAACTAAAGAAGATTTTTCCTTTCGAAATAGATCTAATTATTTTATTACTGTTTCTTCTTTTTGCAAACATATTCTTATATTTGTAAGTAAGAGATGTAGTCTAAGTATTGTGGTGATATAGTGTCTCATTCTGTGTTTGGAGTTTTATAGTTTGTGGCTGATCATGATTTCAGTGACATTCAGGTGCTATGTTTCCAGAGACTGCGTGACCTTCTGTGTGTGCTGCTTTGGCTCAAGTCAGAACACACTACCCTGAGTTTTATAATCGCTTCCTTTGAGAGGATTCAAACCCGATTCCATAGAATAACTAGGGAATATTTGTGTTTGTGGCAATTTGTTAATTTGTATCCTTGACAAAAGCACTAGTATGAATGTGCTGTGAAAGACAACTATTACTGCAAATCTTCCAACTAGTTTAAAGTATTTGGCTTATGTCCAATGAATTACCACATAGGAAAACTAAGACTGCAGATAAAAGGCAGTGTGATATAAGAAGCTGAATACACGACACCATGATCTGCAAGAGCAGTCTTGTGGATTTTATTGGCATTTATGTGTCTGATTGAACAAATTCTCAGCAATAGGATATAATGCCATCAGTTTGTTTCTTGATTGGTTTAGAGAAAGCTCTAAAAGGAAATTGGTATTACAAGAAACTGAAAAACACTGGAAAGCTACTTACTAGCTTAATAGCTTTACAAATCTAGATTGTATTGTATGAAGACATTTTGCTAAGATACAGCTGAAAATTAAGTCAGTGATAGATGAGTTAAATGCAAGTGGTATTGCCATGGATCTGTGGGCTACATATTCCTTTGGCTGTCTCTGCTGCCTGTTTATCAAATTAGTTTGTTTTTTTTTCCTGAGTGAGGACACACACCTAAAATAATTGAAGCTATGACGTAATATGTGTGTCAAAGCAGATAAATGGAATTTTTCCTTAAGATACAAATGTGTTGGTGCTAGTCATGTATATTGCTGGAGATATCTGAACAACATGCAGTCTCAAGCTTAAATCAGGTTTAGTGATGAAGTTCTTGAAGAAGACAACCAAGATGGATAATGGTCCAAAGCAGAAATAGCTTATTATTTTCTTTGTTTTAAAGAGATTTGGCAGATAGAATTTAATCTACTAGTCATGTTTTCTTTATTCTAATACTTTTTTTATCCTTTCATCATTGTAGAGGAAGTCAGATATGTCAGCTTTAAAAACTTTCTGGACATCATGTACATAAACGTGGTGGACTAAAGTGTTTGAGTGAAAATTAAAGAGTATAACCCATAAATTCATGTAACTGTTTTAGGGGGCTCTCTTTGCACCCCTGCCCTTCCCACGTCACCTTCTCAATGGATAGTCAAGTACTTTTTGAATGTTTGGACTTGATTTTGGAGACCAGAGGTGTACAGCAGTAATGTTTTAGGTGGCTAATGAAAGCTAACTTTTATAGAAGAAACTGGAACCCAAGTGATGTTCAAATAGTTAATTTCCAAGTCAAGACTTCTTTGATTTTTTTCAAGAGTAAAATAGGATTAAAATCATACTAGCTTAACATGGATTTACAAACTTAGGACAGGAGAGGCACCTCAGTATTGTAGATTGCTTTAGTCAATTGAGCCCATTCAAATGAAAGTGTTTTTTACTTATCAACAGATATAAATATCTAGGGATAGGGAAATACGACTTGTACTTAAAAAAATGATTCTATTTTAAGAGTTTTAAACCTAGAAAGGAAAGATGTTTAAATGTTAAAGTAACTTAGGGGGGAGTATGTGAATCTACTTTTTTGGCCACAAGTAAGTTTCCTTTTTGGTGGAAGAAGAGGAAGTTATATGTAACTTTTAGTGACATTTGTTTGTAACTGGGAAAGTTTATAACTGGGAAAGGGTACTACTTTTTAAAAAGGATTTTTAAGAGTGGGGAGAAGACCTGCCAAGGTACTAGAAAGGATTCAATGGTAATCAAATTAATTGTTAATCAAGAAACTGAGGACCAGTGGCTTCTTTAAATTCACTGCAAGACAATTGGGATGCATCTTAAAAGCTTAATGTATTTCCTTCTTTTGTTCTTCAGTGGTTTGAGCTAGAGTAATTAAAAATGGTAATAAAATACCTCCTCTTAATTGGTAATTAGAAGTGGAATATCTTGTCAACAAAATAGGGGTTTCTTAAATTTCTAAAAATCAGAGTTTCTTTGTTTTTAGCTTAAGCACTATCTCTTAAAGCTTTATCTAAGAGAGCTTACATTATCTGTCTGTAGTGGGAGAAAAAGCCTCATATATGTTTTTATTAGTAGCATGTTACTTTCTGACTTCTGGCGATTTAGAGACGTGGAGAAAGAATGTAAGTAKCAGAATGACACACGCTTATTGCTTTTAAGCAAAAGTACTAAGAGTGCTTTGATTAAGAACCAAAGCCCCTAACTTCTAGTACTTTGAACTGTTAATATCAAATTATTTTATCAACATTGGTAATTTTAGACAGGATGCTCCATATGCACTGCAGAGGTTTTTACATGTTAAACACAGTTTTGGGACATTTTGGAATTCTCATCTAATCAGCGGGTCAAGTGTTTTAGATATCTTTCTGATATTTCAGGATGAAATTTTTAAATTGAAGAACATTATCTCATACCTTATTCTGATACAGAATGTAATATGGTCAGTGCTTCTTCATTAGTAGCAATAAGCTACTCCTGTGAAGTCTTTCTGAAGTGGGTACAATTATGCATTTTAAGTATATTAGTATAGAGATGAGTGTGATGATACATATTGAAAACCGAATTGTAGCTCGAGTCTTCTGAAAACTAAACAGTTAAGCTGGATTTTTAGGGGTTTTTCTTTAAATATTTTCACTTGTAGGGAAAGAGATTAGTGAAAAACGGTGCTTTGATTTGATGTTAATTTTGCTAAAACAGTATTTTTAATGTATTTTTTTACCCAAAGCTGTAGTCAATACAATTACAAATTTGTGCCCTCGGTGTGTCTCTATAGTAAGGTATGAAAAATTGAAGACTTTATGCAGAAAACACTTAGAATTAGGGTTACATTTGACCTACAGAGAATAAAGTTGAAATCCAGTGTTTCATTAAGGTGTTCTGGAAAACAGGTTTGGTGCTTCTGTGTAGTGCATTATTGAAAGATTGGACACTGTAGAAAAATCTCACATGAAAAGAATACTTTTTCAGAGTATTAAATATTTGGAATAAATGAAACAGAGAATGTGTACTAAAGAACAAAAACCCAAAGATCTGGAGTAACTTCCTTCCCTAAGCAAACAAAATTTATTCTGCTGAATGAGGAAGATGTCCTGTGCATGTGAAAAAGTACAACATGAGTAGAAGCAATTATATCAAGTTATTTTTAGTTAAAATACACACAATGCATATTCTACAAAAAGGTAGAAGTAAAATTGGATCATAAGGCTTTAACTATTTATATTTTCAAAATTCTGGATTGGCTGTGTTCCTAAGGCAGGTGTTCATTTAAAACTATAATGTTAAGACTGAATGTATCATTACACTCTTGGGTTCATTAATCTCTTTTTGATTTTTTAAAAATGATTTCTCTAGATAATAAGGTGCTTTTATTCCTAAAGTAGGAATAGCCTTAATTTAAAAAGCTTAATTTAAGTATATTTTTTTGTACAAGAGCTTATTTAAGCCTTCTTAGCATTTCAAAATCCTGTTTCAATTTATGGTTACAAAACAAATAGAGAGGTTCTAATTTTAACTTTTTGTATAAATCTTGATATCTTTCACAAGTCAAATATGTAATAGTACCCTTTTCATTAAAATTTTTGTGACTATCTTCAAGATTCCTGTTGTGTCTTTTACCTGTAGTTTTTATGAGGTTTATTTTTGTTTCTATGTGAAAAATGTATTTTTAACTTACAATCAACTTGAAATTGAGTAGGAATTATACTGCTATGTACCTTAATTTTAATTAACCCCTTATCATTACTTTGTATTTTCATTTTACAGATGGAATACCTCAGGTTTATTATTTTGGCCCATGTGGCAAATATAATGCTATGGTGCTAGAACTACTTGGACCTAGTCTGGAAGATTTATTTGACTTGTGTGGTAGGACATTTTCTCTTAAAACCGTTCTTATGATAGCCATACAGTTGGTAAGTAGAATAGATGTTAATTTGAGTGTTCGCTAGAATAACTATATCAGTCTTCAATGGATTAAATGCTTATTTCACTTAGGAGATTTGCACTTCCGTTTTAAATTGATGTTGGTGGTATTTAAAATTCTTGTCATACAGTTTAAGCAGGAATACTCTTAGATTATTTTCATTTACTTTGTTCCCGTTTTTCAAGTCAGTGAATGTGATTACTTGTCTTCTGAGTTCTTATCACAATCTTAAATCATGAATTTTGACATACTCTTTCAAAAAAGAAAACCTTAAAGAAATAAAAGTAATTTTAGCCCACATAAGCAGATGTATTATGAGACTCCTAAATAGCATAAGTATTTTTTTCTGGGCATTCTTTTAAGAAAGCAAACAAACAAATGATGAATTATAGCACAAAATATTCAATGAAGAATTGTTCTCTTTTTTGATGATTCCTTATTTGGTTCTGACTTGAGGGTGGGTGGAAGTAGAAAGAAGGACAATTAAGGCTGTGCACATTTACCAGATTTCCACCTCCCTAAATAGTGATTTTTTACCTGCAATGGTTAAAAATAGCTGTTTAAAACATGGTTGTAGTTATATAGCAGACTCCAACTACAGACATACAGACACATTGAACTTATTTATAGCCAAATTCTTTTTTTAAAATGCTCAAGTCCTCACAAGTCCAGAGATCAGCTTTATTTAATACTTCCTGTTCTTTTTCTGAATGTGGAAATTTTGATAGAAAGCAGTCCAGCTAGAATGAACTTTATATGCGTAGTGACGAACTGTCAGTGCTTCTCTCAGTTATAGCTTTAATATGTAATAGATCAGACTTTGCTGCTTACTGCTTGGTGACATAATTTCTGATTTTACTTTTCGTGTACACAAAACATACTTGTGCCAGCTGTTTTGAGAGGCAAAAACTTCTGTTGTGTGCAAGGTTCATGACTAATGTCCAGTGTGAAAGTTTCCAATACAACAATTGATGCATTTGGAAAAATGTACAATTTTCATTGATTTTAACTGGGAGATGCTTCATTAAGAACAATATTGCTTTGGTCTTAAGGTATTAGGAGGGGTAATTTCTTCTATGTATAATGCCAGTATAAGATATTTAGCTTCTGACACATTTTAATGTGGCAATCTGAAGCTTTAATTAAACTTCCTTGTCTATTTTTTTCTTTTATTGAAGATTTCTCGTATGGAATATGTCCATTCAAAGAACTTGATATACAGAGATGTAAAACCTGAGAACTTCTTAATAGGACGACCTGGAAACAAAACCCAGCAAATTATTCATATTATAGACTTTGGTTTATCAAAGGAGTATGTAGATCCAGAAACAAAGAAGCACATACCATATCGAGAACACAAGAGCCTTACAGGAACAGCTAGATACATGAGTATAAATACACATTTAGGAAAAGGTACGTGTGCTTTTTAAGTACAGAAACAGCTGTGATTTGTCATAAACCATCTTGCTTTCAAGTTAGTTATTGTCTGTCTGTAGTCATTAAGAACTACAAATTTTGTGTATTGTGCAAAATATAGTTTGGCCTTATGAAAATACTATTTATGGGAATAATCTTTTTTGAATCACTAATCATCTTGATCATGTCTTGGGAATTGTCCTCTTTGTTAGCTTTCCTTAAAAGAAAGATGTGGTGTATCTTTTTGTAGCATAATACCTTCACATTATAAGTATACCGTGGCAGGGTGAAGTGTCCAGGAAATAGGTGTGCTTATTAAATACACAAGTCAACAGGTTGCAATAGCATGGATTTTCAATGCTTCCTTGCTTTTCTGATCTCTTTGAAATGTACCATAAAGTAATAAAACAGCTTAGAGATAATGCTGATTTCTCGATTTTTTTTTAATTTTTTTTTTAGTGCTTACACTGTTAATAAGGCATTGTCAGAGTCATTAAAGATTATGCCAGCAAGATAAAGAAATTACAGGATGTCTATAAATATAAAAGTTGTTTTTATTGAATGAATAAATTCACCTTGAGAAAGGTATGAGTACTCAGATCTTTGTTTATTACAGCTATAGAGAGGTTTTCTAGTGAAATCAGTTAGTTAGACCCCTTTGAATTTGTGTAAGCCAGTTGTTTATCACTGCATGGTAATCACTAATTAGGTTATTCTTTGAATTGATCATAAAAATGTTGCACAATACTTAGAGTTTAACTGTAAGCGTAACTGTTAATACTGCAAATGAGAAACCATTCACATTTCTCAGACAGGAGTAAGGCGCTTTATCAATAAAGCAGAGCCAGGAATCACTTAAGTTGGAAAATATCCTTAAAGTCATCGAGTCCAGCTGTTAACCCAGCACTGCCGAATCCACCACTAAACCATATCCCTAAGTGCCACATCTACAAGGCTTTTAAGATACCTCTGGTGACTCAGTCACTTCCCTGGGCAGCCTATTCCAATGTTTGAGAACCCTTTTGGTGAAGCAAATGTTCCCAATATCCAGTCTAAACTTTCCTATGGCAAACATGAGGTTTTTTCCTCTTGTCCTATTCCTTGTTCCTTGGGAGAAGAGGCCAATGTGGCTACACCCTCTTTTCAGGGAGTTGTAGAGAGTGATAAGCTCTCCCCCAAACCTCCTTTTCTAAACACCCTCAGCTCCATCAGCTGCTCTTCATAGGATCTGTGCTTCAGACCTTTCACCAGCTTTGTTGCTCTTTAGTGCAACAAAGTGCAGCACCTCAAGTGTAGGGTTTTAGCTTTCTAAATCCAACTTTTGGAACTCAGGTTCTTCAGATCAAAGAAGCATCCACTATATTTTTCAGGCGTAAGTGGTGATGTCCGTGTACGGTGACTGTTACATTTTTGACACTGGGCTCTCATCTCCACTAGCAGAATAGACTTCTGATTATTACAGCATTTTCAACAGTGGCACAACACCTTTTAAAATCAAATAAATTTTTTACTCCTCCTTAAATAAATGATTGCCCCCAAACATTTTAAGAAAAATAAACCAAAGTGTAAAACTGGTAATTACTTGAAAAGCAAACTGAATTTGATTACATGTGTGATATTTACACAGGATGTGTTTATTTTTGTCTAATGATAACTTGTCTAATCGTAGAATGATTTGGGTTAGAAAGGACCTTAAAGATCATCAGTTCTGAGTCTGTTGCCATAGGCTGGCACACCAGGTTTCTCAAAGACTCATTCAAATTTGCCTTGGACAGTTCCAGAGATGAAACATCCACTTCTCTGGGCAAGGCGTTTCAGTGTCTTGCTACTCTCACACTGAGGAGTTTCTCCTGAATATTTAATCTAAACTTACTGTCTTTCAGTATGAAACCACTAGTCCTTGTCGTGTCACTACGTGTTCTTGTAAAAAATTCCTGAATAGCTTTCTTGCAGGCTCCTTTTTGGTACTGGAAGGAACTGTAATGTCTTCCTAAAGCCTTTTTTTCTCCAGACTGAACACAGCAACTCTCAGACTGCCTTCATGGGAGGGACACTGCCTGAATGTCTTTGTGGACTTACTTGATCAAGTCCATGTCCTTTGTATCTTGGGGACCCCAGAGCTGGATGCTGCACTGCAGGTGGGGGTCTCACCAGAGCAGAGGTGTAGAATCCCCTCCCTCACTCTACTGGCCACACTGTTCTGGATGCAGCCCAGGACATGTTTGGCTTCCTAGGCTGTGAGTGTACATTGTGGGGTCATGTCCCACCTCTCATCCACCAGCACATGGAAATCCTTCTCAGGGCTGCTCTCCATTCTCTGTCCAGCCTATGTTTGTGCTTGGATTGCCCTAACGTAGGTGCAGGTCTTTGCCCTTCTTGTTGTCATGTTCACACAGGCCYGCCTCCCAGGCCTGTCCAAGTCCCTCTGTAGCATCCCTTCCCTCAAGGGGAGGGTGTTGTTGACAGCACCACATGGCCAGATGTCCTTGGCAAACTTGCTGAGGGTGCTCTTGATCCCACTGTCCATGACACCAGCGAAGATGTTACCCCGCAGTGGTCCTAGTACAACCCCTAAGGAACTAGTGTCCACTTGGACAGGAAGTTCTTGACCACCATTTACAGTATGACCACTCAGCTAATTCCTTATCCATTTGTTTCATCTGTCAAATTAGTGTCTCTCCAGTTCAGAGACAAAGATATCCTATGTTACAGTGTCAGATGCTTAGTGTATATCCAGGTAGATGATGATGTTTGCTCTTCCATGCACCAGTATGTAGTTGTGTTGAAGGCCACCAAACTTGTCAGGCATGATTTGCCCCTACTAAAGCCATGTTGACCATCATCAGTAACCTCCTTATTTTCCATGTCCCTCAGTATAGTTACCACAAGGATCTACAGTGTGATCTTGCTGGGCCCTTGGTGAGACTGACAGGCCTGTAGTTCCTCATGCCTTCCTTTTCTTCCATTTGTAATAACGGGGGTTATCTTTCTCCTCTTTTAGTCTGTAGAATCTTTACTGGGCTGTGATGACTTCTCAGATGTAGTGGATGTAATGGCTATTATCTTTGCCTGAGGCTCCCTAAAGACTTGTAGATACATCTCAGCAGGTCCTATGGACTCGTGCACCTTCAAGTTCCTTAGATGGGCTCCAACTTGATCTACAGTGTTCTTCATTCTGCCAGTCCCTGCCCTTTTCTTCTTGTGACATGAGTAATGTGACTGGAATACATACCAGGGAAGATAGAGGCAAAAAAGTAATTTAATGTTCCCCAGGATCCAATCTAAACTTTCCTGTGGAGCAATGTAATTTTTTTGCCTCAGCTATCCCAGGTCTCCTGTTTCCTTCTGGAGAGGTCATGCATTTTTCCTAGTTTTCCTTTTGTCACCATCGTACTTATAGAATCTCTTCTTCTTGCCCTTTACATTCCTGGCCACATTTAATCCTATCAGGGCTTTAGCTTTCTTAAGCTGATCTCTGGCTGCTCAGACAATTTCTCTGTATACCTCCTAGACTACCTGTCCTTGCTTCCCCTCTCTGTATGCTTCCTTTTTTTCCTTTTGATTCATCCAGGAGCTCGCTGCTTATCCGTGCAGGCCTCCTGATGGTTTTTGCTTGACTTTGTTGGAAGGCATTGCTCCTGGGCTTTGAGGAATTAATTCATGCTTCAATAATAACCAGCTTTCTTAGGACCCTGCTTCCTTGCAGAGCTTTATCTCATGGTACTCTGCCAAGCAGATCCCTGAAGAGGCCAAGATGCATCTGCTGAAATTCAGGATGCTTTGCTCTCTTCTCACTACTTTTAGAATCTCAAACTCCAGCATTTCATGATCATTGCAGCCAAGGCTGCCCTTGAGCTTCTCCTTCCCCACCAACCTCTCCTTGTTGGTGAGAACAAGCTCCAGCATGGCACATCTTTTTACGTTCTCTGTCACTTGGAGAAGGAAGCTATCATCAAGGATAACTTACTGGATTGCTGATGCCTTGCTGTCTTGTCACTCCAGGAGATATCAGAGTGGTTGAAGTTTCCCCGTGAGGACCAGGGCTTGTGAACATGAGGTGGTTCCTGTATATTGGTGGACAACTGTTACGAATGAGTGTTTGAGATCACTTAAAAAAATCATCAGCAAGGGTAAAAACCTGATTTAATATTAAGCAATGACAAAGTTCTTTGCAAGATTCACTCTGATACTTACTAGTCAGTTACATCAAGGAAAAAGAGAAAACCCAAACCACTACTAAAATCCAGTCAATCAAAACAGAAATGAACTGTCTAGGGCTGTGTGTGTGCTTAAGGGCATGTGACAAGTGATAAAAGGACAGTGAGGGCAGGTATAAAAAAGAATACAGCCTAAAAGCTTAACAGCACTCAAAAGTATTTAACCTTAACTTACACCTTTACTTAAACCTTAAACTTAACAATTCAACATGGGAATTAACACTCAACAACATTTAACCTTTCTTATAACCTAACCTTACTTACAAGCCTAACTTTGATAGAACATCTGAGAGAGCAGCATTTCTCCCAGAGTTTGCTGTAGCATATGTGTATGTTTGTGCACGCAGGCAGAGTCAGTGCAAAGTACCTGTCAAAAAATTCCCCTCAAAGGCAGTGAAATACTTACTCTGGGTGCTTTTGCGTCTCTTCATTGTGCAAAGATTTGAGCCTTGAGGAGCGGTGGTATTGCCCTATAATTTATTTTTGTTCAGCAGTTGTCTGAATATAGCAAACTTGGGAGTTCATGGGCTCTGAGAGGCCCAGCTCAGAGAGAGGTTGCTGGTCTCAGCTGCTGCAGTCCAGAAGAATTCAAAGGTTCTCATTTTAGACCACTGTTTTATAGGGTCACAGTGAGAGTGGGCTTTAGTCATAATAATGTTTCATCCTGGCCACGGTGTGAGTTGGCACACAGTTGAAAGTGTCAGAACAGGGATGTTATGCTATGCAAGCAAGAAAAATAGTTTCCAAGACTATTCATAAAGAGCACATGAGCTTGTTAGACAGCAGGGACTCCTGGGAGCAAAGGGTTCCTGTTAAACTCAAGAGAAGCTGAGCCCAGGTGCTGTTTGTCAAGCTGAGACCTAATGAGCTTTTTTTCAGATAACCTAATGAGCTTTTTTTTTCAGATAGTGGCCTAGAAGGGGTGAGGGAGGGATGCACCACCACGAGGACTCAGCTGCTCAGTATTCCTGGCTGGAGTGCTGTGGCTACCTAACCCTGCCCTCCTGTTAATTGTTCCCCAATAGCTCTCAGTCAGCTCCTCATCCATCCCCAGGCTAAACTCCATGCACTCAGCTGGCTATTGCCATGGAGGGTAACTACCTCCTGGTCTCCCTTGCCTCTCCTTCCTAAAGAACCTGAATCATTCCATTCCAACAATTTTTTTATGTTCTGTGATATGTAGGATATTTTTTAATTCATGCAGTGAGATATACAGAGCACTGAAGATCCTCAAATTCTGTTTACAGGGACAGTGGCATATAGGATACAGTTATAAGCTCAACTCTCAAAATAGTGCTAATAAGACAATTTTTTAGGGTGATATTTTTAGTCTGTAGATAATTTCCTGAGTTGCTTGAATGGTCTTACAGCTGACCCTTGTAAAAAACTGTTTTCAGTAAAGAGAGAGGCTGTCAGGTTCACATTCTCTTATAAGTTATTTTTGAATATGTCTCTGTTGACCTGTAACTTTATCTGTTAGTGCTTATGAATAAGGAAGGATGTTGTCCTCGAATAAAAAGTGTATTTTAGGATCCATAGTGTATAAAATTGTCATAACAAATGCATAGCTGCTACAAAGACTTTAAATGTGTAATCAAAACTTGGTCAAAATCACCAAAACCCACTCTTTCAAGGTGTATAAGAAATACGTAGTTACTGGACATCCTGTAGTCAATAATCTTTTGTTTCAGAAGAGACATTTGATCAAGGATTTCTGGTAATTTTGTGCCAAATTGGGAGTGTGCATATGGAATAGGAGGTATTTTGTCTGTGTGAAGAATAACGTGGCTTTATTCAGAGAGCTATTTGAAGGATATACAAATACTCTGCAGCCCTTGCTAGCATGTCACTGGTGCCCTACCTTTCAATAAGATAATTTCTTTTAGGGATAAAATTACTCTGCTTCTTCTCCAGTTCACTTCATTTTCAGGAGGGGAAAGTGAGATTACAGGGAGTGTAGATTCTGATTGGGAGGTTAATGAAGGCAAATATCTGCATCTGTAAAAATTCTGCAAATTTCTGTGTTTGCTGGATATGTAAATTGGTAATTATTTTGGGATTTCCCTAAATTCAGAAGAACAGTGTATTTAAGTGTTGTCAAAGTTATTTGGCTACAGAAAGCATAATCACATGGAGTCATAACTTACTGTAATCTCTGTAATGCTCTCTGGGGAACCACCCATATCCTTGATTGTATTGGTCTTTTTGTGATAGTGCTTAATTATTGCAGAGGCAGAGGTTAGTTATCATACAATGAATACTTGGAATTCTAGGAATGAAGCAAGTCTGCTCTTAATATGAATAGAAAGGCCAAATGAAGCCAATTTCTTTAAACAAGTACTTATCCTCAAACAAAACTAGTAAAATGTCATTCTTACCTTTAGTACATGTGCTCTCTTGTCAGAGCTGTTACAGGTTCTAGATTAAGAATCAGTTTTGCAGAGGCCAGACTCCTTTGTAATCTAAACCATCCCCAAATAATTCTACAGTTGATCAATTTTAATTAACTTCTTACTGCAAGAACAATGAATATTTGGTCCTAACATTTCATTAAATTCTAAAGTTCACTAAATAATGAAGTTTTTCCAGTAGCTCAAAACAAAAATCCCTTCTGCATTTTTGAGAATGATTTCTTTTGGCCAGATAATTTGCTTAAAGTGCTGTTGAGATGAATATACCTGCAGTCTGCATCTGCTTTTTTTCTGGGTTTAGCTGTGTTCTTAAGGCAATCTGTAGTACACAAGAATGCCCCCACATGCTCAGTTTGGTTTCAAGTACTTTATACCTAACAATTATTTTTATATAATTTGGAAACTAGTCTTCTAAATATAATGTAAAATTACACAGATGGAAGTTTCTAATAATATTTGCATTTTGTTTCAGAGCAAAGTAGAAGAGATGATTTGGAAGCGTTGGGTCATATGTTTATGTATTTTCTCAGAGGAAGTCTTCCATGGCAAGGTTTAAAGGTAGTGGGTTTTGATATCTGCCTCTGTCCTGTTTTCAGATCATCAGCTTTTTACTGATATGTTTGGGGTTTTTTGGAATGTGTGTCTGCAAACTGTATAACTTCAGAAGCTTGTTTATTCTTCTGTCATAGGCAGATACATTAAAGGAACGTTACCAGAAAATTGGAGACACTAAACGAGCAACTCCTGTAGAAGTATTGTGTGAAAACTTCCCAGGTAATGTCTGCTGTTAATAAAAAAGTTGTGTCTTGATTTGTAAAATGAAACTGGCATAGGTAATTGCTGGGGTTTAAAACTACAGTATGTATAATAGATCACAGTATCTTAGAATGGTTCAGGTTGGAAGGGACTACAGCAGATCATGTGGTCCAATCTCCCTGCTCAAGCAGGGTCAACCCAGGGCATGTGGCACAGGATTGTGTCCAGGTAGTTCTTGAGTATCTACAGTGAAGGAGATTCCAGAACCTATCTGGGTAACCAGTTCCAGTATTCAGTCACCTGCACAGCAAAGTTCTTCCTCGAGTTTGGGTGGCACTTCCTGTGCCTCAGTGTCTGCCTCTCCTACTATTGCTGGGCACCGCTGAGCAGAGCCTGGATTCATCCTATTGACAACCACCCCTTATATATATATATGTATTAATCAGGTCCCCTCTCAGTTGCCTCTTTTCAAGGCTGAACAGGCCCAACTCCCTCAACCTTTCCTCATATGAAAGATGGTCCAGTCCCTTGATCAACTTAGTAGCCCTTTGCTGGATCCAGTCCAGGAGCTCCATGTCTCTCTTGTACTGAGGAACTCAGAACTGGACATAGCCACTGAGTAGAGGGACAGGATCACCTCCCTTGACTTGGTCTTCATAATGCACCCCTGGATTCCATCAGCCTTCTTGGCCCCCAGGGCACACAGCTGACTCTGAAGAGCTTGTTGTCCACCAAGACTCCCAGGTACTTCTCTGCAGAGCTGTGTCCCAGCAGGTTTGGCCTCCCGCCTGTGCCGCTGCACGGAATTATTCTTCCCCAGGTGCAGGACCTTGCATTTGCCTTTGCAGAATTTCAGAAGGTTCCCCTGTGCCCATTTCTCCAGACTGCTGAGCTCCTTCTGAAGGGCTGTGCAGCCCTCTGGGCTATCGGCCACTGTTCCCAGCTTTGTGTTGTCAATGAAATTGCTGAGGAGGCCTCTGCCCCTTTGTCTGAATCTTTGATGGATAAGTTAAACAATACTGAGCCCAGACAGAAGAATTATCTTTTGAAGCAGTAGTAAGCTAATGCTGTTGTTCTTCAAATATAGATTCTTCTAAAGGAAACATTAAAAAAAATACTTTATTTGTGCTTACAGTGATCAGCTAGTCTGCACTTGTATCTTCACACTGAAACTTTTGCAAGCCTTTTCACCTGAAATCTAGTGTCATACCTCTATTAAAAACAAGCTGTGTTAGAAACAGCTTGAATTAATATTTAAAATAACTTGTAAGTTTCAGGTGTCACTTCTAGGTCTCTAGAACTACAAGGAGAATCAATGAGGTGTTGGAAAACTGGACAAAAGGAAATAGGATGTTTTTTAAAAGTTGTAATGAAGTGCTTGGAACGGGGGATATGTATGACATGGACATGATTTTTCCAAAATATAAATTAATGCCTTGAAAGGTAATCAAAATATCATTGATAGGCAAAGTGGATTTGCTGAGAGTAGCTCATTACTGATGAAAGGAAATCCTGTCCACAGTAGGTCTTGGGGACACAAAACTGATGCTTTATGTGGTATACCCCTTTTTTTACCTTTTCTTAGTCTTGTCTCTGTAAAATTGATTGGAAAGAAAGAATAAAGTAGAGGCATTTCTCTCCACACAGTTTTGCACACTGTGCATTAGAATTATAACATTGAATAGAAGATCTCAACAGGTAACATGAAGGAAAATTAGTAGGGTGTTACTTGCTAGGATGTTTGGAATATGGTAGTATATCTCAGAATATGGTAGCATTTCAAAGAACATCATTAAGTAACTTTTCTTTCTGGTAATTCATGGTGAACAACTGTTCAGGTTTTATGGTGAGAGGTACAAGTTCCTTTAAAATTAAATAACGTGGTGGGGATTTTTTTGAGTTCCATTAAAACAGATAATGGCATATGTGTATATTCCTTATTTATCTAGAGGAAATGGCTACTTACCTACGTTATGTAAGAAGGTTAGATTTTTTTGAAAAGCCAGACTACGACTACTTAAGAAAGCTCTTCACAGACTTACTTGATCGGAAAGGCTATATGTTTGATTATGAATACGACTGGGTTGGCAAACAGTTGGTGAGTACAGTTCAGCTGTCAGTACTATAATGGGTTTTTCTGTGATCAGTTTTGAGTTTCATTAGGACATGTGCTTCTCAAGGCTGCTAATAGAGCTTTGAACAGCTGCTATTACAAGCCCATCTGCAGATGCATGTTCTAACATTATCTTTTGGCTTGAGTGCTTCATATTCATTCTCTTTCCAAATGTGCTCTTATTATCAAAGTACATCACTGCTCAATCCAAAATGAGATGGTAGAAATTTTGATTGTTTTTTTGAAGGAACTTAAAATTTCGCAAGTAATTGTCATTACTGCATGAATTTTTTTTTGTTCCCAATATTTTTAAAATGCAGAGCTATACATCTGCATGTGAGGTATACTCTAGATATTTATCAGTTCAGTATGATAAAATATTTCATAGTTCATTGAATGTGTCATCGTGGTGCCTCTAAAGTTTCAGGAAACACTCTGTATAATTTAAGAAATTGTAGTGGATGGGGTTTTCTTCAGCTTCTCAAATTTTTTCACTTCTTTTTATTATTTTTATTATGTAGGAAAGGGAGGGCTAATATGTATATATTTCACCAGTTTCAGATTATGCACTTCACCCTTCTCTGTGTGATTCTGAAAGAATGGTAGCATTTTTTTATTGCAAAATGTATTTTTCAGTGTTTAGCATTAAAAATTGCTTTAAGCTTTTGATCAGGTTTTATCAGAATGTCGTAACTGCTAACTGCAGAAAGTATCAGCCTAAAGTCTTTCAGAAAATTAATGTATAATATTTAGAATTGCTACTTCAATACATTCTGTAAGTAATGGTTTGCTTTTTTTCTTGTTGTTATTAGTAAATATCTAGTGAAGCTTCTGCTTTAATGTGATAATTTTGTGTTATTTGAAGCTTTCAGATTTAAATATTATTTTCTTTTACAAACCAGTAACTTTGAGTGAGACTTAGAAATTTATTTTTTTTACCAGTTGCTACATATTGTTTATATTTGTAGCCTACTCCAATGGGTTCAATACATTCAGACCCTGCAATGTCTTCTAACAGAGAAGCATATCAGCACAGAGACAGAATGCAACAATCCAAAAATCAGGTAAACTGCTCATCTAAGATTATCAGCATTACTATGTCTTTTGTCTAATGATTTGTGCTATGTTTTTATTAGAACTTGAAAATAAAAGTGACTCTAGGTTTTTCTTGTTTTCCCTTTAAGTAGATCTTTGGTAAAGTCTACATATGTAGAGATACATAATTATCTCCTAAAAGCTTGCTTGTTTGAAGCTATGATATAGTGTAGTGGATCAGTAGTGAATTTTCTCTCTACTCACACTACTTTATTCGCTGTCTTTCCTCCATACACTCTTTCCTCTCTTTCCATTCTGACATGTACGTATGACATTTTCACTTTTTTTTAAACCAGGCTAATGACTTAGGTGATAACAATGTTAGGAATTCACAGCTGTGTCAGTTTACCTAAGTGTGCTTTTTCTTACTAAGAATTTTGAGGTTCAGCTACTTCAGCTCTGTATAAAAATTTTTATGAGGGCATGTGTAAGTATGTTGATAATGTTGAATTGCAATCTATATAGGGATTGAATGTGTAGCACTTCTGTACTTCTTAAAAATATGACAGTTAATGCACAAATTGTTTGTTTTAAATTCTTCTTTTTCATGAATCCTAATACATTCGAAAATGATAGTCAACAGACCATAGGGCAGCTTGGGACTCACAGCAAACCAATCCACATCATTTGAGGGCTCACCTGGCATCTGACAGACATGGTGGCTCTGTTCAGGTATTTTCTGCTTCTTTTCATGACCTAAATCACTTGTTTTACATTACATAATACTACTTTCCTGTAATGTATCACATGATTCATGTTTTCATATTAAGATTGCTTATCAGTAATGTTCAGAATGCTGCTATTATTTCACAGTTCAGTTGTCAAACTGAAAACAGGTGCTGAAACAATGGAACTTTTTGTTGATGGAATATTTCTTGCATATTTCTTAGTTAAAGCCAAAATAAAACAGTTGAGCTGTCTTTTTTACAGAATATATACTTAGCTCAGTGAAAACAACTGAAGTTTAGAATTTAAATGTGTTAATTGTATTAACAACTGAAACCCAGTATTCACTGAATTATGTTGTTCAAGCTGTGTTTTTTGTTCCTTAAGTAAATATCAAATTAAAATGCTACTTAGTGATGTTTTCTTAAACTTCACTCCATTATTCAAATAGTAATTGACTAGAAAAAGGTTCCCAGAGCAGCACCTCACACATCTCAGTGAAAAAATCTGTAGAAACCAAAAGTTTTTCCTATATTATTAGTTTATTTCATCTTCAAAGAGCTCTTTTCCTGGTTTGTTTTCAGTTTTTAAAACTAATTTTTGAAATTTTTGATGTCTCATTCTTTGAATGTATTTAGGTGTGAAATAGTTGGAGTAATGTGTGAGGGATTAATACTGGGAGATTCAAAATCCCAACTGGGAAGTCCACATGAGATTTTGAGCTTTGAGGCCAAAATGAACATGGTTCAGCTTTGCGAAGTCTTATCTGGGTGAGGGTTTTTGTGGAAATTGTTGCTGCAATTTTGATTATGACAATCTAAGTTACATATGTTTCTTCTGAAGTTTTTGATTTGGAAAAAGATTGTCATGGCCTGAAGAAAGAATGAAAAGTTCAGGATACAGAAAACAAGGCTGCAGTCCTGTCAGTGTAATAGCATTCTCTAAATTTTGTTGCTTTAGAAACAACTGTGATGTGTAGTGTAACAAAATCTAGTAGGTGATAATTATTACAGTGTATAAATAAAAATTTAAAAGTTGTTCTTCCTATTAACAAATGTTTAAAAAAGCCTTCTTTTCCCATATTTTAGGTTACAAAAATACACATTGAATTAGTTAGATTACAGTTAGCAGAACTTTCAAAGTGTCACGGTATGATTCTGTTGGCAATTGTGGCACTTCAGAAATCTTTTATTCTTTGTCAGGTAAAATGTAACAATCACAAGAAATTATCTTCCATTGTAAAATAGGCTAAATACTCTTCAGGGCTGGGGAGAACATTTTCTAGGAAATAACACAAATAACACTAGTATTTCTTACTGTTAATATAGTGTTGTTTCAATCCTTTCTCCTCACAGGATACAGGCAGTCTGAATGAGTTCAGATCATTTAGATCTGTTGAGGCTAAGCAATTGCCACATAAATCAAAGCACTATGCAAAACTGCGGCCATAGTCTATGTCTTTGAAGATCAAGTATTGTGCAGCAGGATGTTTTCATACTGGATTGCTTTTTGTTGTGGAATGGTCTTCCTTATTAAGGACTCTTATAAAATCACATAGTATCTCCAGTTATGCTGTGACATAGCCCCTGGCTGTTGTTACCAAATACATCTTTGTTGCAGGGATAGTAACTGAATCATGTTGTTTGTTAAGTTGGTTCATTAGCTAGCTACTTTAGTAGGATTCTTAGTTGCTTCCAAGGAGACAAATACTAAAAGTCATACAGAAAATTGTTCTAAGGTAAAGTTGAGTCTGAGGTGTGAAATTAAAGTGTATTTTTTTCTCTGATGTTAGTGAGCCATTGCTTATCTTTGAGATCACTTTTATTAATTTTTCTGCAAGATATGAAAATCTGTCATTATTTCAAAGTGACAGTGGAATGTTTTTAGGTCAGTGCTATTAGTCATCTGTAATACTACTGCTGATGTCATCTCTTAGGCTCTTTTTTAGGTGATTATTCAAATGTGCTAGTGATTCTTTTCTGTGACATTAACATTGAGGGAACTTGCGTGTTGATTATGTATGTTTGTTAGCATACATTTGTATGCTGTTAGTGATAAGTTGAAGTGGGAACCATTGAGGTTCAAACTGGTATTTCATTAACAGATATTGTGCTATTTTTTGTACTAATTTAATTTTTCCCAGACCCTAGGCTTGTGTTCAAAACATCCTAATGTGCTTAGACATGTCTAATTTTACTTTGTAGATTCAGTTAAAGTTCAAATAGTACTAGGAAATTGAGTTGTACAGGGAAGACATCCCTTCTTCCACTTATCTCAGTCTATTTTTCTAGTTCATGCAGGCTTATTCATGATCAACTCATACCTCCCAGCAATTTGTTCAAAAACTTTTGTGCCTTTGTTCTCATAAGTTTGTCTCACTTCTCAAAATGTAAATTGTACAACACTGAATTTTTTTTTTCTCTGCATGAGCTGCGATCTGCTCGTGCACTCATAAAGACTGTATTAATCTGTTCCATTACTTTTTTTCCCATTACTTACTCACTGGTCTTCTTTCTCTTATCTTTTCTCTTTCTTTTTTCCCATTGGGAAATTCTTTAAAAGGAGGTTAGATTGAAAGATTGGGTTAAAGAGTTCCCAGTAAAGTACTTAGGAACTGCTTGAAAGACTTTTATATTTGATGTAAGTAGTTTTCAGTTGCCTGATTCCTCTCCTTCAAGAAGTCAAGACAGTGAAGTGTTAGATGAAACAAATCAATTTTGCTGAGCTTTTGCGAACTAAAAAGGTATTGTGATAACTTTTATTCTTTTGTCTTTACTGAAAACTTTTTGAAGGTAAAACAAAGAATTGTGTAGTATCACTAATGAATTCCTTACAGATGTAGGCTTTAKTTTTTTGAGTGGAGAATTCAGTTACTAAGATTCTTAATGGAATTAAGGGGGTTTTTTCCATGTCTGTTCCAAATTTTTGCAATTCCTTGTTGTGACTACAGTAATGAAAATCAGCAAAATTTGTTTTTTATGGCAGATTTTCTAACTGATTTTTGAACATAGCAAGTAAAAGATCAGTTTGTGTACTAATCCAGAACAAAGTATAGAGACTGAAGATTTAATGTCACCATTTACGGATTTGGTATTTAGGCTTAACTGCGTCTTGTTATAAATGGCCTTTGTCAAGCTTCCAGAGGACCACGTATCTAAGAAATCAGTCTATTTCACAATGAATGAGTCATTAATAGGTAGTGGGTGGAATTTTTGTTTCTCTACCTCATGGCATAGAGAGTATCAAGAAATAACCAGTGATGCGTATGCTTCTTTATATGGGTGCTCTTAAAACTTTTAAAGAACTGATTAAATTTGAAGGAACTAAATTTAAACCAGGATGAAGTTATAAAATGTTTAAAGTAGTTTTAGGTTTTCAGTTTAGTGGTTATTCTCCCACTTGAAAATAGGTGAGTAGATTAAGTTAATCTTGAATATTACAGTACTTCTAATTTGAAACTTTTAAAATACTTGTTTTTTGAAATGTAATTATGTTACTATTCAGGGAAGAGTGTTCATATACATTTTGTAACAGAATTTTTAGATGCAAAACCATGACTTAAATATCCTAATTTTTTCACTGTAGTTGTATTCAAGTCTTCTAAGAGATTAATTGTGCTTCTCATTTTTTCATCAGGCTATTGATTTCATCAAAATCCATTCCAACTTGAGTCACAAGTAGAGAAATTAAATTCAAAGTTTCTCTTAAAGCAAACTTAGTTTCATGTAGCTTCTCTCTCCTAAAGTTATAGCTTTTTATGTGGATCTACTGTGAGGAATTTTCATTGTGCCTTACTTGTGGTACGTTCTGGCTACAGAATTTGGTGTACCACTCCTTCAGTACATACAATGTCCTCGGGGTGACTTATTCCTGCTCAATTCTGTTATGTTCCCATATCTTTCTGCCTCTGTTGTGCAGATTTTTGAGATTATTCGCTCATAGTTGGACAGAGAAATGTAATAATTTGCCTTATTAAAGGCTTTTTTAGGTCATTTTGCAAAGTACTTTACTGAGGTAACATAAAATTAAATTCATACACCTGGTAGCCTTACTGACAGTGGAATTGAAGCAGTCCTGCCTATCTCTTGTACTCCTTTGTTTGAGTCTTTTTTAGTTTCATTCTCTTTTATTAGTGAGGAACTCCTAGAGCTGCTTTCAGCAGTAGTAGATTTGAGTGAAACTCAGGTCATTTGTGGTTCTGGAGAAGCATGAATGATCCTGATTTTTGGATTTATGCTATATGCGCCTTGGTTCACTTAGGCTTTCAGTGGTTGTAACTCTTTCCAAAAAGAACTTCATGTTTCTCCCATCTAAACTGTGTCACGCAACAGAGACTTCATATAATTTGTTTGTGTATTTGGTGAATGTGTACGGCTGAGTTTGAAGTCAGTTTGAAAAATAAGCTGCAGTAAGCTTTGTTCTTTCTTACCAAATAGTAGTGCATTGACCCCAGCAGAGGGTGATTTTGGCTCCTTTAAAGAGGAAGTCAGCTTAGATTAGTTCAGCACATGCGTAATACTTAAAATATTACTCATGTAGGAAGGACTTTTATACACCTACTATAGTATTTTCCAGTTCAAATGAAGATGTGTACGTAGTTAAGTTTGATCTCTTTTTTTGAATGTACTGTCCAACAAGATAGATATCATTGATCAGGTGCTCCTGGGAAAGAAGTGTGAAGGAGAGTGTCATATGAATGTCCCACAGATGCTGCAGTTGGCCAGTATGTTTGATATCTGTGTAAAAGTCATACATTTTTTCAATTGTTTTTTAGGAAAAAAGAACAGGAGTTCTTTCAAGTGCCTTTGCAGACTGTGACCTGTTCTTTACAAGTCAGGAATGCTAAGTTGTACTGTGTTTGCTTCCCGTTCAGAAAGGGCCATATACCTGTCTTGCTATTTCTTGATGTACCCTACTTCTGTTTGAGTAAACTGAGGGTATCTGTTTCTCATCAACCACTGTTACTCAATCTTGAGCATGGATCTGAGGTTCTGTTTAAGCTTAGATTCTGGAGCAGAAATCCTGCACTATAAGGGCTGCAGGCAAGGTTGACTACAATATTAATTGGGTTACATTGCTTTATATGGATTAGTGCAGGCTATAGTTGCGGTTAGTTATATAGTTAGGCACAGGGAGCTCCATGTGAGAATGATCCCACCAGTGATCCCTTCCAGCCATAATAATTCTGTGCTTCTGTGCTTCCTCTGGAACCAAACTCATTTGGTGGTCAAGTTGAGTGAAGTTTTTTTTACCCTTACATTTTTATGACYGCACCTATCTTAATTAGCATATACGTCTGATGTGCTTTTCCACTCTGGATATTTTACAAGAACAATGAAATGACCTTCACAGTAAGATACCTGGTGAGGTTGTTGAGATAATACTATATCCCTGTTCTTAGTAAGTATGTAATGATGACAACTCAGAATATTCTGTGACTCTGTAAAACCTAATAACTAGTAACCCAGGATATTTGGTTCAGGATATTTGGATATATGGATTTTTGGTCCAGGATATTTGGATATATGCCTGCCTCACCATCTTAAGGTTTGTTAAAGTACAGTTCCTACTTATTTCTGCCACTGAATGTGAAGTGCTTCTGTCATGCCCATGCTTAAGACAACTAGGTGTCTTAAGCCTAGTTTTGTAAGCTTAAGACACCAGACTAGGTGTCTTAAGCTTACAAAACTAAGCTTAAGACACCTAGTTGAAAATCCAGTGACTTACTTATCATTGGAGGAATAAAGTCCGATCTCCCATGATTCCTTCCGTTATATTGACTAAAATTTAAGTAGTTAGATTCCTGCAATCTCGCATATCATTTATTTTGTTACAAGCCTGCAGGGTTTTTTTAGCAGTGGTTCCTACTTAGTGAAATTTGAAAAAGAAGAAAACTTGGCCTGATGTCAGTAAAAGGCATGGAAAATGCCTCGAGTGCAGCAAACTTCTGAGGTGCAGTACTTAGTTGCAATAGGAACCACGAAACAAACCTCAATAGGCTAGGCATTTAGCTCTGGTTATAAATAGATGAGACATAACTGCTATAATAAGAGGAGAGCTTGGAAGAGTGAGGGAAATAATATTATGGTAGTGATTTTCTTTCTCTCTCAACTGCCTTAATATCTGACCATCAGGCAACAGCTGGTAATAATCTTGAATTACAGACTACTCTTAGTGTCTCTATAGCTGATTAATTGTTTACAGATGTTTTCTGCAAACTTTTATATTATTTGTCCAGAATTACATTTTTGTGCTTGCTAGCTTTCCGAGCAGTTGCTGCTATTTAATAGCTGGTAGACCTTTCCATGGTGTCAAGTCAACTCTTTAGTGGGTCAATTAGCACTGTCAACAGCTCTGATCAGGTAGGCACTTGTTTACGCCAGTTAACCATCTTCCTTTTTGTATTCTGTGGGGTTGATAATGGAGAGGCCTCTGGGATGGCTCTGTTTGTCATGCAGGAAAGCTGATAGGAACTGAGAGGGAATATTGGGTTCCACTTGGTTTAAAGTCTGAAAAAATATTCCCAGAGAACCACAGATTTCACGGTGACTTGAAAAATTTACATAGAAATTTCATGGTAAACTAGTAGGAATGAAGATTATTCTAATTTTTATAAATTTTTTTGACAGTAGGTGTTTTCATGTCCTAAAAATCAGACACCATATACTCTTATGTCTAGAAGACAGCCTTAGTTTTCCCCTTTTCTGGTGAGTGTCCTTTGAGATACAACTGAAGCAGACCTTCATGTTCAGTGTGAATATAAAGAGCTAAACCAAGGAGCATAAATACACCGAAGGAGCAGAGATAGGGTTAGACCAACTGAATTGGTATTTGAAGAGTGCTTAGTGCCTTCCCTTAAGGCTCTGAAGAGATGTGGGGGAGATTAGTAAATGGCATCCACAGAGTTGCTTTGCTTCATCCACTCACTTTGAGTTCATTGTAGAGATTAGTTCCATTAATAGATATGAAAGGAGAATTACAAGAGCAAAGGGAGGCCAGAATTAAACCTGGAGGAGAAAATACTGTTACTGGAATAAAAATAACTATAGAAATAACAAAAAATACTGGGATTTTTAAGATGTATTGAAACCTTGGGAATTAACAAATGTATGTCTGGCACTAGTACAATTTCAGGTCTTTCTTCTGATTTCAGGTAGTAAGCTCAACAAATGGAGAGCTGAACACAGATGACCCAACTGCAGGCCATTCAAATGCACCCATCACAGCTCCTGCAGAAGTAGAAGTAATGGATGAAACAAAGTATGACCTTCTTTTTATCTTCTTTGGATCTTTTGTGCTCAGCTACTTCAATATTTTTTATATAGTTTTTCAGAAAATGTTGTCTGAACTGAATAGGCATTCGTGAGGAGCAAAACTACAGTGCTGTACTTAATTTTGTCTTTAAGTTTCCAATTAGTAGAGTTCCTATAGCTCATGCTTTTTTAGCCTAAGCCTTGAATGACATGTCTTGCTATGCTGGCTAGAGAAGTGAATGCATTTTTGATGTTTCAACTAATTTTGAAATATTTATTTTAAGATAGTGTTCTGACTACCAAAAGCCATGTGTAGAACATGTAAAATTCTTCCTCTATATTGTATTCTGATTCTCTTTTTTCCTTTACTCTCTTTCTGTATAGCTGCCAGAAAGTGTTGAACATGTGGTGAGTTATACAGCACAGGCAGGCAGAAATAGCCCCAGGAGATTTGTTCTTTTGATTTTGTTTAAAACTAACTTCAGAAAACTTAAAAATAAAGTATCTATTTAGAAATGAGAAAATACATCTTAATTCTGTGAAACAATTAACTGTTTTTACAAAAAGCCACCTTCAGGAGCTGTTCTGCCTGCTTCAAAGCCTGCTTGCTTTTAAGTTGCATAGTTTGTGATGTGCTTTATGTCAACCTTTTTAATGGGTACTAGAATATTTTTGCTTATTTTCTATTCTGTTTGAAAGGGGAAAGCATTCTTTTCAAATACTATAGCATTCAGCTAGTGTATTAACAACTGGAAAATAATTCGCATGAATAAGTAATAATTGCTAGCAAATGTTTGAACTTTTCCAATTATCTCTGTAAACAAACTATCTACCAAAGTATTAGTCTGTGACAACTTTCTAACTAATCACTAAAACATAACTTCAGAGTTCCTTAATTCTTAATTACATCCAGTGCAATGGAAGGGAAAAATATTAAGATTTGTTACCATGGGATGGACAACTAATATTTATGTATTTGAGTAGTAAACTTAGACTTGAAAACTAGTACAGAACAATATTCCTGGTAGTTAAAGGTGATATGAATTCCAACATGTTTCATTTTATAATTGTGCTTGAAATAGGATTTTACAAGGGTATGGTTTTAGTTTATCATAAAATAAGGGGACACAGGTATGAAGGATACATTAGTGTCTGCATTATTGATCTGCTACATTAGTAGCAGAGCAATTCACTAGGAGCAATTTTTCTAGGACCCATTTTCCTGACTTTAGATAAAAGGGAGATTTCTCAAAGTGAAATTTTTTTGAAGCAGTTGTTCCACAAGTTCTGATTCTGGTAGGTAAGCTTTATTTGCATGTGTAATTAATATTTTTGAATGGCGGTGTCTGCTGTAGGGCCACATTTTTGCACTGGCTTTCTGTGAACACTGAGGAGAGCTACATTCTTTGCTGCCATCTTTGTGGAGTATGGTATTATTTTACTGTCAAAAATATATCAGTTCTCTGATATATATACATATATATATATATATATATATATATATATATATATATATATATATATATATGTTTGAAACAAAAAAATCCAGAGGGACAAGGATATTGATAGGCTGCCCATATCTAAATTCCCTATTCCCTCTCTTCAAATAAGCACAGTGATAATCTTCCTCATGCTCAGCTCATTTGCACACAGAAAAAGATTAAATTTCTTGTACTTTGAGTAGTGATTAGCACAATTAAACCCATTTTTAGTTCCCTGTTTTAATTAGTTATCTGCAGAAAGTTAAGAGAATTCTCAGGAGCCAAGATGCTCAGCTGCTTGAGAAGTGTAGGAGTTCACTTTTTCTGATATGAATACATAATGGACAAATATGCTATCCCTGACTTTTTGGCCTACTCTTAATTGGTTTGGTTACAGACAAAATGACTAGTCTCAGTGTCCTGCTCTTTAGATTGATTTTCTTGTTTTTGAGTATGTAACACTCAAATTACTGTTTCAGCACTGTCTGTTTAAACTCAAGTTTCCTGAGTGACTTAGAGGTTTTTCTGGGGGTAGATTTCTATATTTTGAAGTTCTTTTATATTTTAGCAGTTAATTAACATACATGCATACCCACTCACCCTCGCCCCCTCTCCAGCTTTAGTGTCAAACATCAATGCATAGGTACAGGTATATTTTCAGAAAGAGCACTTAGAAGATTTTAATTTTACATTTTAACATCATAATTACAAGCCTAATATCAAAAGGGGTTGTGACACATTCAAACATTTGTTTGTAGATTTTACATGTGGAACAGGTTAAGGGAATGGGATTACTAGTATCCTTCATGTCTGTGACATGGATATTTTTTGTTCTAAGGAGACATTGGATGGCAAGGATGTGTCTAACTTTGTGCCTCTTTCATAATCTTTTTTCCGCCTGAAAGTATGAACAAAGCTAACCTCTCTTGCTCATATCTTCTGTTTGTAATGTTTCCTTATACTCTGAAAAGACAAACTTGGATCTTATTTAGAAATGCTTCATTCTTTGTTTTAGATGTTGTCTTAGTTTTAGAAACTTAGCATGACTATATCTTCATTTAAAAGATTTTGAAAAGGGTGCCCCTCATTTGGGATTGTCCCCATTACGTACGATTTTAACTGTGAACATAAATGTAATTTAGGTGAATATTTGAGCTTCTGCTACCATTTTGGTGAAATCCTGTAAATCAGAAAGGATAAATTTGGGGCTTTTTAATTCTGTAAGGATTTTATTGTTTTGGGACATTTAACCAACGTTTAACCAAACATTTCATTGTTCATTAATTATTTATCTACTCACATGCAGTATATATTCTAAATCTTATGCCATGTCATTTTCATGGTGGGTGTGCAGCTAGCATGACTTAGCAGTGGGTGTTGTGTTTTGGGAATTTTGGTGGGTTTGCTTTTTTGTTTGTGAGTGTTGGGGGTGGAGGGGGTTGTTGGTTTGGTTATTTTTGTTGGTTTGGGTTTTTAGAAAAGTTGCTTTCTGCCCTATTTCGGTTGTTACTTAATGAAGTTGTAAAGCAAGGAGAAAACTAACCTGATCACTGTGCTGCCCTGACACTTGGGGATCTGCAGATCTATCTATAGTCTTCTACAGATGCTCTTTCATTTATCACTGAGCAATTAACCTGTCTTTCCTCTTTGCTAGCTGCAGAACAGTTACTTCTATGAAGCATGTATGATTTGGATAACCAAAAGGCTCTTCTGTGGGAAGGCAGAGAAGGGCAAAAAGGAAGTGGTTATATGATCTGTCCTTTTTGCATCTTGCATCTTTTTTGCCACTTTAAACACTTGTTACTAACGCTGCAGTAAAGTGCCTGCCACGTGCTTGATGGCAAATATAAAAACATAGCTGTCTAAACACAAATGACAAATTGATTTAGAATTTTGGTCCAAGGCACTGTTCAACTGGAAGGAAGGGTATTTAACAGGAAAAAAGACATGATAATGACATAGGAAGGACAAAAACTGTTCAAAACCATAATGCTGAGATTGCTACCTCAGATAAGTACCTCAAAAGACACTTTAGATTGTACAGGAGAAGTGCAGTATTCTTTGCACTTTATAGATTGCTGTTATACTGCCGACTCTAGAAATGGTAAATAAACTCCAGATGAAGGTTAGCTGTCATTAAATATTTTATTTTTTAAAAATCCTTTCCTAGAAGTAGAAATTTTTAAAACTTACTTCTTATGTATTTTGCATGCATATTGAATAGTATAATAAATTTGTGGTTTAATAGTCCTTAAGGCACCTATGTATAGCTTTAAATATAGCTCTGAGCAATGTAATATCTGTATTATGTAAAAGTGACAGTAACACCCTCTAGCAACAGTATGCTGAAGAACAAGTCTGCATTTCTGTTATTAATTATACTCATTAAGAGATTATACACTATGAATCTCTGACTCAGGGTTATGTTTCTTTCAGAAAATTTATTGTCAGGCAATAGAGTCTGTTCTACCATAATCCCATTTAAAGGTGCATATATTTTAAAATTGCATTTATTTGGCCTTGGAAGCTAATTTGAAGTCTAGCACGTCTAGATTTAAAAATCACAGTGTTTAAATGTACTTCAGTTTCGATTTCTAAAACAGTGCTGTGGTTTACAATTCATCATGGAATTTGCATTCCTTTAATCCTTTTTTAGAAATGTTATATATTATTAGGATATTTTTTTTCCCACATCAAATAAAAGTTTTCAGCATTTAATGATTTCTCCTTGAATTGAAATTTAGTTGAATAGTTTCTATGGTTTAAAAAACCAAACAAAAGAACTGTTAATAGAAATTACACTCATTATAGTAGTATTACGCAAACTCCAGAAGACCAGAGGACTAACAAGCTGTGCTTTATGTTGCTTAAAAATAGAACTTTTGATTTTACCATTGCATGGTGCCCTTTTTCTCTGATTGACAAGTAGGAGAATGAATAAAAAACACTATGAGATTTGCAGCAAAGATGAGTTAAAATTTTCTAATAAGAAGATAAGAAAAATAATAAGAAAAGAATAATAAGAAAATAAGAAAAATAATAAGAAAAGAATAATAAGAAAATAAGAAAAATAATAAGAAAAGCAAGAAGTCCTAAAGTGTCGTTGAATTGCAGAGAGGATCCAAGTAATCCTAAATGTTTAAGAAGTATGTTGTACTTGGGTTGTGATCCATATAAATAAAGTTTATTTAAAGAATGAAGAGTTAAAATTCTAGATAGCTATTCTAGAATATAAATTGTCTGCTGTACTTCCATCCTCCTACATTTACTTATGTAACCTGTATAGTCTAACGTTATAAATCAAGAGAGAATTTTTCTGTGTGCTTTCCCTAAGGCATGCTAATCTTGAGCAAATATAAAAGTGATTTACCATCATAGGTGAGGGTAGGATTTCCTCATCTACAGGATCATAAGATAATTCATACTGAAAGGGAGGAGAACTGCTTTGCTTTGATACATGGCATATATAAAATACTTGAGGTGAAAAATGAATTAAACTAAATTGGGGTTCAGAGATCTACAAGTAGATTCAAAGCTTAAGTGATAATGAATGTTAGTGGTTATAGGCAGATGCTAAAAAAAGGATTAGTAGTTATGGGGGAATTTCAGTTACAGTCAGTGGCTCCTACACTTCAAAACCAATTACATTTCTTCTTTAAGAAGTACTTCAAATTTAGTAAATACAGTATGATACTTCTGCTAGCTGTAAAAATACTTACCTATGTAGTTCCCCCTATTGAATTTTAATTTTGGGCTTCCTCTTCATCAATAACCAATGTTTTTTTCTACTGAAAATTATGTAACTCTCAGAGCAGTTCTGGTCTGCCTCTGCCCACTGCTACTTTTTCAGTGACTGAGCGACAGGGTGCCTTGGATATTTTGAGAAGGTAACTTCTGTCTCTCCTTACCTTGGATGTTGTTCTCACTCCCTGTAGAACCTTATTTTTAGACCCTTAGTCTCCCTGATTTTTAAATGCTTTCCCCATTTCCCATATTCCAAACTAAATCATCTGGATTCCTTTTGAATTTTTGCGACATAAATGCTTGGTGGACTTTAAGGATTTACTGATCAAGGCTATTCATGCAGTACGTTTATATTTTCACTACTGCTGTACTTCATAGTTTAAGACTCATCAGTGTATAGCGCTGCAAGTGAGAATTCAATAACCAAACCTCAGAACTCCATGGGACAAGCTCTATTAGAGTAGACAACTTCAGTGTGAAGCTTTATTTTTAAAGGTATTGTTCAGGACCTGAGAGTTGCTTAAAATAAGCCTAGCAGTACAATTTAAAAGAATTTTTTGTGTGTATGTGTGTTATTTGTTGATTTGCCTCTTTAGTTTATTTTCAGAAGTGTGCTTTTTGGACTTCTACAGTCCTTCCGTATATTATCTGTATCTAACTCCCTCCAACTATTTTTCATTTTTTAGTGTTCTTTCAGGTACTTTTCAGATTGTCTTTATTTGCTAAGTGAAATTCACAGTGTTTGTCAGTTTCTTTCATTCATGTAGTATTCAATAAAGCAGAAGAGGGATTATCAGGGTTCTTTATATTTTTTCACTGTAATAATTATTTTCACAGCACTGAGTCAGAGCATTAATTATGTTGTTCATTAGAATTTTCTTCTAAAATGTCTTGTGGAATAGCCTTGGAGAAAGTTTTTCTAAGTTCTGATTGACAAAGGAAGCTCAAATTCTTTTCTTGTTTTAGCAACAATAGTGTCTTAAGTGCACAGTTTAGGTGACACAGTCATAAGCACAAGCTTCCATTTGACAAATTGCCAGTTAATATGAAAGAGTACTCAGGTAATGGAATATTCTTTATTACAAATGCATTTTTAAGTCAGCCTATAATACCTGTGCTTTTGATACTGTCATCAGTACTCCAAGCTTAATAGCTACTTGCTTTTTGGCTTTAGTTTGATACTTTTTACCAAAAAAGATGAAATGTGTCAAAAATATCTCTATTTCAGTTTCTTTTTCTAATAAATCAATTGCCTGCAATAGAGCTTAATGAGTTCCTTGTGGTGCTGGCTATACCTGAGCTATGTACTTCAAATAAGACATAGAGTAAATAGTTTAGTTTTGTGGTTTCTTTTATATCATATCTAACTCATGTCACGCTTGCAGGTGCTGCTGCTTATTCAAGCGGAGGAAAAGGAAAACCATCCAGCGCAACAAATGACTAGAACCAAACAGAACACGGGAAAATGCTTATTTGTTCAACTGTTGTCTTGTGATCTTAAAAAAACAACAACAAAACCCAAAGCAAAAACCTCCATAATAAACACATTTTCTGAGGACTCTCTGAGAAACCATATCATGCCTCTGTGCTTTGATTTGGTTCTTCTGCATCCATCTTCTGTTTCTTTAATTCATCTCTTCTGAAAGCTTTAAGATATTGTCAAATAGGAGTGCTTCTTTGACCATCAACATACGGACCAATGAAATGATAGAAAATGAACAGTATCTTGAGCAAAACTGAACTTGAGAAGTATTTCTTCTTTCCTAGGAAGTAGTAGCAGTGTCTTAGATGAAGACAGATGTCATAAATCAGTTATTGAGTTTGTAGCAGTGTATCTAAAGCAGTTTTCTTCAAAAATGAAGAAGAAAAATACAGATACACAAAAATAATGCAAAATAATAAAATCTTGAGATTTATTTTATGACATTTGCATTGTTTTTCTTCTTTTGCCTCAGTATTACTGGTTAGTCAAATTGTTACTCCAGTCAAATTGCCACTGTCTGGAGATACTGGGGATGCTGGTTTAACTGTTGACAGTTGTCAAAATGCTGGTGCTGCTAACAGAAAGTATTTCCAATACCCTTTTGGTTTGAAAACCTGCTTTTCTTTTGCCTACAATGGATATTGCAGTACAGTAGAAATTATAAGAGTATTTGTGCAAGAATACAAATATTTGTATAATTTAAGTTGTACATCTGGTAATGTTAACAAGATCAAATTACCTTCAAAGGAGCTCTACAGAGCAAATACTGAATCTGGTTAAAGCAGAATAATTATCAAAGCCTTTATGTTCACTAAGGTAGTTGATGATTGACAGCATCTTTAACTTGAAAATAGTTGACATGCCATGTAAAGTTAGAGATGTACTGTTTGTTCTTTAATTTAGAAAATAAATGCAATAGAAGTGAGTTAGGCTTCTGCCTTCACTTCATACTAGCCCAAATTTCGTACTTTTTTTCCTGGAATTTTCTTGTCTTGCAGTGTAAGGTCACTAGTGTCATAGGATGGCATGGATGTGTCAGATACTTCTCTACAGTTGGATGAAGTGCTTGCAGTATGAACAAACCAACAGTTCTGTAGAAAAGACAGCCCATTTTGTATTTTCTTCTTCAGAAAATACATGCTTCTTTTAAAGGCATTGTGGCAGAGTTCTGGTTTTTGTCATGTTTAACTGCCAATTTTGAAGAAGGGCTGTGGAAGATGGAAGTGACTAGATAGATTTATTGACCGAAACACAGATTATCTCTGTCTCTTTAGAATTCTTCTAGAGCTAAGTAGTTTCTTTTTTCTGTCCACAAATGTCTTTTGGCATACTTATTTATTTTTCCTCYGTTTTGTGGTAGCATTTAAAATGTATATAAAAGCAAAGGTACACCTTTGAATTAATCATTGCATTTACAAGGATTTTAATTTTATTTTGTAATTTATTTTTCATTAAGAGCCAAAATTGTATTTTATTGTTTGGATTATGTGCTCATATGTATGCTTCAATCTTTGTCACTATTACTGTTCATGCAGTTAAGCTTCTGTTTTAGAGAACCTGAACTTGGCCTACAAATACACACTATGTAAGAGGTCATAAGTTTCCACTCCACCAGGGTGTGTTACTGATTATTTCAGACTCATAAAGTTTTTTCTTTGTTTTTGTTTGAGCTGAGAAGTAGGTCACTTGACCATTCTCTTATGAAAACACATCCTTCTTTGTAGTACTTGACCAAATCTGTTGCTTGAACATGTGGTATATGTATTTCTCGCACACCTGGTGAGTTTTATTCTTGGAGGTTTTTCATCCCTACAGTTTTTGTATGATCTGAACTCCATAACAAGAAAGTGTGAATATTATGGACTTACAAGGGTTGAATATATAAAAGCTGTTTATTTGCTGAAATGATTAGCAAGGCACTAGCTTTTCAGCAATTTAAGTGCTTGATTTTAATGYGGAAGAAGGTTTCCTTCTAGTAAAGCAGTTGGCACTAATGTAGGTATGCCAATACAATTTGCATTTATATAATTTTTCTTCCTGTCTACAGTAATGAAGTAAACAATGGCTGGATGTCTAAAACTGAAATACATCCCTGTTTAAATGTAAGAAAGAAATAAAGATAGTCTTTTAAAATTTGCCTTTTCCCCCCCTTTCCTACAGTCTTAGATGAGATAATATTTTAGAATATGCTGAACAAATCTAATCTCTTTCGATGGGAATGAATTTGAAAGCATGATTCTCATAATGCTTGACTTAGAGTTGTGTTTGCTTACTTAACAGATGTTACTGGTACGTGCTTTAATAGACCTGATAACAGCAACGGAATGAGGAGACCTCAATGCACACATTTGAAATCTACTCATGGATTAATGTTTATACTGTCTGTGCCACCTTAAAAAAGACCTGAAGAGGTCTAGGAAATATATTAAAAGAACATGTTTTTGGTTAGAAGAGGCCCTTAAATAACATCTAGTCCAAACACAAATCTCTGCTACCCCCTCCTATTGTAAGTGTGGAAATGTTTCACTGGATCAGGTTTCTCAAAGCCCCATCCAGTCTGACTTTGGGTGTTTCTAAGGATTGGGTATCCACAACTTTTTCAGGCAACTTACTCCAGTTGCTTGTCTGACCACCTCCATGGAAAAAAAGGTCTTCCTTACATCTAAATCTACCCTCTTTCAGTTTAATCTGTAATTTCTTGCTCTGTCACAGGCCTTGGTAAATGTCTCTGTGTTTTATGTTGTAAGTTTTGAAAGCCCACAATTAGGTATTGCCAGAATTGTCTTTTCTCCAGACTGAAAAACCCAATACTCAGCCTTTCCTTATAGGAGGGATAATCTCATCCTCTGTTGATTTTTGTTGCCTTCTCTGGACCTTCTCTAACAGGTTGCAAGTGTTTCTCCTGCTGGGGACCCCAGAGCTGACATAGCACTGCAGTGGGATCTCGCCAGAGCAGAGCAGAGGGGCAGAATCCCCTCCCTCACCCTGCTGCCCACGCTGCTTTGGATGCAGCCAAGGACACAGTTGGCTTTCTGGCTGAGTGCACATTGCTATGTCATGTCTAATTTTTCATTCATCAGTATCCCCAAGTCCTTCTCTGATCTCAAACCTTGCATCCACCAGTCTGTACTTAGAATGGTGGTTGCCCTGGGCCAATTGCAGGATGCTGAATTTTTCCTTGCTGTCCTTCAGAAAGTTTGCATGTGTGCACTCCAAAAGCTTGTCAAGGTCCCAAAGTACATAGAAGGTTGCTTTTGATAAAGGTTCATTCCTAGGTCTGTTGTTTGCAACTAAAGATAGTCTGATGGGTGAAGATTAGTGGCTGTCTTGGTTGCAGCTGATTATGAATATGTTAAGTTTAAGATACTTGGCACTATGGAAAAAAAATATCAGCAGAGCTACTACTCAGGAAAGATCAGGCTTTTGGCTTTCAAGGGTGTTTGGGTCCAGTGCTCCAGGGTGTTTGGCACCCCAGTGGACTTGTGTACAAAGAAAGGCTGCTGAGTGATGTGGTGGTTGGAGGCTGTCTTGGGCACAGAGATCACAAAATTATAGAGCTTTTGGTTCTCAGAGAAGTGAGGAGGCAGATCAGCAGAACTGCCGTCTTGAATTTCTGGAAGATAGACCCTGGCCTTTCAGCTTTATATCAGAGCAGACTTTATATACTATGAAATATTGCTTTCGTCAGTTTGGGTCAGTGGTCTTTTTCATGTCCCCTTCCCAGGTTTGCCTAGCCCCAGCCTTCTGGTGGTGAGGGTGCAGAATCTTGGGGAGACAGTGCTGCCTTAAGTATAATTTCTTTCTCAGTAGAATCCAATAAAGTATCTAATATTACTTGTATGTCATCCCAATCAGTATTCTGAGTTTTTATAACAATTTTTACTACTTGTGCCATTTTATCAGGATTTTCTCTATAAGTTCCGGCTGTTTGTTTCCAAATAACTAGATCTGCTGGAGAAAAAGGCACTTTTACAGATACTGGCCCTTCCATTCCTACACCTTGTCGCAAGGGGGCAATCATAGTCCATTTTTGTCTGCTTATGTCTTTTCTGTCCATAACTGGGGCAAGCTTAGACCGACTCCGGGTTCTGTGGGCTATCGGGGTCGCTGATTCCCTCTCTCTCCTTTCTACCACAGTTAGGTTTTGTTCATCTTCCAAGGAAGAGGGGTCAGGTGACGATGGGAGAGGAGGATAAAGAGGGAAAGGTGTACTAGACAAGACATGTTCAGGACTAGGTGGGTTAGGAGCAGGCGGTGGGATAGGGACAGGTGAAATAGGTGGGATAGGGTTAGGTTCTCTTGGTCTTATTTGAGCTACCTGTAAATCAATATCTGTATAATTTTCCTTACTCAGGCTTTCTTTCAACGCCAAGTATTCTAAACAACGTTCTTCACAAACTCCGCACTTATTACTTGCAGATGTTTTAACCACCATTAATCCACATTCATCCTGCCAATCTGGCTTTCCCCGTAAATAGAAAAACAAATCAACATATGGAACCTCGTCCCATTTTCCTTCTTGTTTAGAAAACGACATTAACTGCGAAATAGTGTCATATTGCAGAGTACCGTATTTTGGCCATTTTTCGCCATTCTCCAAGACATCTTCTGGCCACCATGTATTACATTAATCAATCAACTTAGCTTTACGTAATTCTTCAAAATTACCCTGTTTCCAGTGTGCTAATAAGCACCCCAAAGGAGAAGTTTGAGGAATAGAAGCATTGCTGCCCAAAATACCTTTAAGTTTCTCCATTCCAAGTATACCACAAATTGCCAAACCTGCAACGCTTTTGTGATTGTCTTATGGACGGCGGCTAGGCTTGTACCACCAGGAATTCCTTTAGCCCAACCAAGCGTAGCCATCTTATTGGCAGGCACCCAAAACAAAGTAAAAAGCACCTTCTTAACTTTCTCCCGGGGACATTGTAAGTGGCAGAAGCAGTCATGGCTGATCGAGCTCCCCAAGAAATCCCTTGGTGCCGGCTGGAGCGTGATCGAGTCGCGAACTCGCTTCAGCAACACCCACAGGGTCCCATCTGGGTCGCCAAAATGTTAGCGTTCAAAAACACATAATCACATAAGTGATTATATGCGGTGCTTTTTATTAAGAGCTCTGGGAATCGGGGTAGTTTTCCACCCAAATCTGATTCTGACCATACATCTGAGACGATCATGTTTTTATATTCTATTGTTATATAACTTTCATGTTAATTATTAAACTTATATTGTTCTATTGTATACATAGTTTAAATTTCCAACATAGTTTCTCATGATTCTTATGATTATATAATAATTATATTTAATTACGAAACAATCATCACATCTAACAATTATATAATTTATCATACTGCTTACGCAGGTGCAGTGATCTGAGAAAACACAAAGCCTRACATTTTCACCAAACATTTTCAGAGTTCTATCTTTCACATTTTCCAGGGCCCCACTATCAATGTTGGGCCAGGGCTGCTCAGAGGTGGCCAAAGCACCAATCTGTTACCAGTCACTAACACAGCGCAGCAAGGTGAGGGCTGCCATGGGGAAAAGAACCCATCCCAGCCTGACCTAATACAAGTAAACATGATAGTCATCTACAAGAAGGCTGGAAGGAAGATCCAGGGAACCAACAGGCCTGCCAGCCTGACCTCAGTGTTGGGGAAGGTCATGGAGCAAGTAGCTTTGATTGCAATCACATGGCAATCACATACAGGATTAGCAGGGGATTAGGCCCAGCCAACACAGGGTTACAAAAGACAAGTCCTGCTAAGCCCACATGGTCTCTCTCATTTTTTGACAAGGTGATCTTAGTGGATGAGGGAAAGGCTAGATGTTGTCTGCCTGGGCTTTAGTGTAGTCTTTGACACGATTTCCCCCAGCATTCTGCTGGAGAAACTGGCTGCTTATGGCTTGGAATGGTGCACTCTCACTGGGTAAAAAAACTGTGTGAGGAGAGAGTGGAGGTGGATGGGGTTACATTCAACTGACAGCTGGTCTTATCTGTGATCCGGACCAGAGCACTGAGTGTAGCCACATTAAGTTTACAGATGACACTCTGTTGGGCAGGTATATATATCTGCTGGAGGCTAGGAAGGTCCTGCAGAGACCTAAACAGGCTGGATCAGTAGGCTGAAATTAGTTGAATAAAAACCTTAAGGCTGAGTGCTGAGTCCTGCCATTACAATAATCCTGTGCGGAGCTACGTGCTGGGGAAAGAGTGGCTGGAAAGGTGCTCAGCAGCAAAGGACCTGAGGGTGCTGGTCAACAGCAGCTGAACAGAAGCCAGCTGTACCCTGAAGAAGGCATCTTGGCATGTATCAAAAATGGTGGGGCCCGTAGGAGGAGGGATAATCCCAGCAGGATAGTCCCCCTATACTGGGTGTTGATGAGGCCACACCTCAAGTACTGTGTCCATTTCTGGGCCTTAGTTCAGAAAAGACATTGAAGTGCTGGAGGCAGTCAGAGAAGGGCAGCAGAGCTGAGAAGGGGTCTGGAGCACGAGTCTTGTGCAGAGTGGCTGAAGGAGCTGTGGGCGTTCAACCTGGAAAACAAGGCTCAGGGGGGACTTTGAGGGTGTAGGCAGGTGGGAGTCAATGTCTTCTCCAAAGAAACAAGTGACAGTACATGAGGAAATGGCCTGATATGGTAACAGGAGAGATTTAGAATGGATGTTGGGGAAACATTACTTCTTCAAATGGGTTCTCAAGCACTGGAATAGGCTGCCCCGGGAAATGGTGGAGTCACAATCCCTGGAGGTACTTAAAACATGTAGATGTGGTGCTTTGGTACCTGGTTTAATGGTGGGCTTGGCAGTGCTAAGAGTGATTGCGTTTGATGATCCTGAAGGGCTTTTGCGACAGAATTCTGTATTAATGCTAGGAATGTACTATTATACCATACTTCAAATGCACAAAATGCTGGCATTGACTGTCCATTGCTTTGACATGAAGAGCAATAGATGACCAGCTGCCTTTCTGTGGTTCAGTTTGAGACGGCATAGCTGGAAATACTTGTCTGGTTTTTGAGGCAGTTGTCTGTGGGTGACTATGTAAACCCCCACTTGGTTTGATCTGCTGACAGTTGGGGCATGGGTCTTAAATGAGTCTTAAATTCATCACACATTAATTCAGAATTTTCTATATTGTTCCTTTCTTGCATTGGCTAGTGAGTTTGTTGTGGTGCACCTAAACAAAATAGCAAGAGTTCTTCACTGCTTCAGAGATATAAATCTTGAGACTTCAGTAGTAGTTGCTCTTTTTTGCTTTTGTGAATACATAGGTTCTGAACTTGGGTATCCACTTCAATTTGAATTAAGTTTTGAGGGGTAGATCCGTTTGTTTCATCAGCTGGACTGCATTCTGCCATATAGAGTTGTCCTGAGGATCCCTGCTAGGAGTTTGTTTTCCACATTAATGCCCTCTTTCTATGAACAAGAGGGACTGAAGATAAAGTTCTTTAGAGCTCCCAGGAATTAGGTAGGTAGTAAGTATACTTAAATTATGCCAATTTGATTGATAAACCTCCCTGCATGGACTAAAATCACAGCTAGATATAACAATCTAAATTTGCTGAGGTAAAGCTAAATTTGAAAAATTTCTTACATGGAGGACAAATTAATGTATTTCTATATTTATTTTCTTAAATTAGGAAATTGTATTCTATAATCTGGTCGTGCTGTGTCATTTTATTAAATAGTTACAGAAAACTACCTTTTCTGAAAAAGACAAGGTAAACTTTAGTAGTCTTAGGAATACTTGCATGTTGCAGGTGAAATGAGCCCTCTATATCAATGACCAGTACAGAGAATTTCAGTATCTTTTAATTCTGCCCCCTAGTTAAGCATCAGTTTTGTGTAGTGCATTATTAAAAAGATTCCTGCTATGATGAACAGGAAACTTGTCAGCTCTGCCATATTCTTGATTGCTTGGAGCATCAGGATTGTCTTCCACCTGCAGTTTCTTTGCAGGAAGCTCCATGTCCATTTTGGAAGGGTGGTTTACTTCAGAAGCAAGCACAGGTTCTATAATGCACTTGGTCCATATGAACTGCACTATGTGGCAATACACTGAAAGTGAGCAAATGAGGGAGGGTGTAGTATTGTGTGTTTTATATGAGTTTATTGTAAGTTGGTTATTTTTTATAAATTAAAATTTTGTTTGACCCTCGGTTCTCCCCACGTTCTCCCTCCTAATGGTTTGTTCCTCCCACCTGTTACCTGTCAGTCACTGTAACTGTCCCTTTTCATTTCGAGAATCTTCTGTGTCAATCATCCCTCACCTAGCATATGATTTGTCCCCTGAGCCTTTCCCTCCCCTGGGCCTTCCTGTTGGCTCAGTTGTGTCCCTTGCTCTTCCCCTGGGCTTCGTTCATTGGTCCCTCGTGTCTCCTTCCATTACCCCCATCCCCTTTATCAGTGCCTCCCTAACGGCTTTTCCCTGACACCGTCACTGGTCCCGCCTGGGCTAATAAAGCACCTTGGCATCCATACGAGTGTCCACTCCTTCCTTCCTTCACCTCAGTGCTTCGCAGTCCTGCTCTTGCCTGCGTCACCACGCCGCAGACGGAGCCACTACTTGGGCTTCTTGTAGAGAACCTGGGAGTGGCAGGACCCGTAGTCTCCACCGGTCACTCTGAGAGCGGCTAGCTGGCCCGTCAGCTCCTGTGGCTGCGAAAGCGATACTGCAGGAGGGCACTGTTTGAACCTCTCTGCGCTGTTGATACCTTCTCTTCACTGAGGAGAGCTTGGCACTGTGGATGGCCTGGCATGCTCTGATACGTTAGGTGAGTGCTAACACTGGTGTCACTTTGTGCGTTAAATGTTAGTAAAGCTTAACTTGTTTCTTAAGTGGTTTTGTTGTTGGGATTTTTGTTTCCTTGTTTATTTGTTTTTGCTATAAAATAAATATAAATGAAAGTTCTGCTGATTGCTCCTCTCACCGCAGTGGATATTCTTGCTCACTCCTGGGGTTTGTGCGCCCCATGTTGGAACCCAGGTTTGAGAAGACTGTAGGATGGTACAATTGGCTTGTCCTCTGCAGAGAACTACATTTACAAGGCTAGTTTTCAGCACCTGGCTCAGTACAAATGGTGTCCACAGCTCTTTGTCAAGATTCTAATCGTAATGGCTTTTTTCGCTAGGTTTTGGTAGGAAGAGTGTTTCCACCTTTCAGCCATAGTTGAACTCATACCCCCACTTGGTTTGATTCAATATGACTTAACACAAACTTGGAAAGCTCTCATATCCAAGATCTGTGATTCAACCATAAAATGACAAGACAACTGGAAAGAGTTTGTTATTTGTGTGGTTTATTTCCAGATGTCTGGCACCCCAGGGTGCCTTCTGGGGCTCAGTCCAGTCTAATGTGTGCTGGAGTCCCAGCCTTTTGCCTGCACTGTCAGGGAGGGACATCTGGGAGTTGTGGCCTGAGCATAGCCAGAGCAGGTAGTTTCACTAGAGTGGACAACCATGGAAAGCTGTGGGTGCCCAAAGGAATGCAGGGCAGCCCCAGGGGCCTGCAGAGCTGCTGTGTGTGACTTCAGCGGGGTGTGAGGACATAAAGGCCACACTTGCCCATCTGAAAACAGTCAAGGCCACAGAAGGAACTTGCTATAAGATGGATCACCCAAGCAGAAGTTGAGATAAGCACAGACGAGAGAAATTTACAACAGGAAGATGCTAATTCCTAGCCTGATGGAGGTGAGATTTCATTAACTCAACCTAGTGAACGCATCCAGACAAATCCCACTCTGGCAAACTGTGGAAAAGGAAGCAACTGCTCATACACATGCCACCCCAAGGTACAGGAACACCAGCAACCAACCTGAGGATACCTGGAGCTTTACACGACAACTGTGTAAAGATGGTTCTCCCAGAAGAATGACTCCTGGATGCCCCCGACTGAGAGGCCCAGGGTGAGGAAGCCCCAGTGGAACACTGCTGGAACCGGGGGTGGTGGCTATTTTCTGCTTGATATCTGTTAAAAAATTTACAGTCAAAAAAAACTTATTACTGGCTTTGGCATATGGCCTCATTAGCACCTTAATTAGGAGAGAAGGATCTTTCACTCTTTGGATCATAACGGCATGAAGCTATTGTGTGCAAGGTGTCCAGCTGTTTTTGGGAAGGTGTGCTATGGCTTGGTGAAGGAGCAGAGGCAGCAGAGACAGCCTGCTGGTGGAGGTCAGGTTGGGCCTGGCTGCTTTGTGGGGGTAAAAGGGAGAGGGCATGAGGCTTTTTGGCAGCAGCTGCCCCTCCCAGCTCTTCTGGGCTTCTCTGGGGGTAGTATTCCTTCAAAGCCAAGCCTGCAAAAATGCAGCTGTTGGTCTCCTCTGGCAGATGGCTATTTTCTTGCACCTTCTAAACAGGAGGGGATCATCTCTCTTGAAACGGGTTGTGGGAGAAGAGTAACTAAAATCTGCAGAAGAAGTACAAGCTAGCTGCCAGCCTTTGGAGACACCAGGATAGGAGAACTGAGCCTTATGCTGTTGAAAGACCAATGTGTGTCTTGAAGAGGCTTAATGGGCATTTGGAACCTAAAGCTTAGGCTGACCAAAAGGTTATGCTGGGTTTCTGTTAAGTAGAGAACACCCTTAAGAAGAAAGGGAAAAGAGGAAGAATTTAATCTCTGAACATTTCCTGCCCTCCTCTTCCTCTCCTTCAATGCCAAGGCTTACCTTACTGTAAGGTGAATTTCTTGTGCCAGAATCATTCTGAGTCAGTTTGTGTGCAGGGGAAGAGATGCAGATTGCCAGTTAGCTGGACTTTGCGGATGCCCTGCAGTACTGTTCAGCTCAATAGCTTGGGAAGGAAGGGCAGTGTCTGTCTGCTGAGAAAGTGTGGGTGGCCAAGCCAACAGGAGACAGCTGGGACAGGTTCGTACCTGTGTTTGTATTGAAACAGGAGGTAGTACAAGAACTGTACAAAAATTATGGTTGCCACTGAGAACTACTGCAGAAGATTGCTTAATGTAATTGCTTTAATAAGGTTCTTTTGGCAACCATGGCTTGCTATAGGAGATACTGAGGAAGAAGGTTTTGGGAAAATATTTCTGCTCTGGTCTGTCTTTCATGCCTGCCTGGAAATTATTTTAATTATTTATCCTTTGTAGATGCTAAACATCTAAAGATGTTCTGTTTGCTCTGTTGTCTCATCCTTAAGCACAGGAAAAGTTGGATCTGCTGATGTATCTGGAGAAGCAACAGATGATGATCCTACTCTCCTCACCACTAAGAAGGCTGCAGCCCTGCTGTAGCTCAAAGTAACTCATGACTGTGCAAGTCTAACCAGAAGTTTGAAGTACTTAGGGAATTAGGCTTAGAAGGTGGACATATTTCAAAAGAATTAACTTTTTAAAAGTAAGTGGGACAGTTTTTTTCCTGAAAACTAGGAGGAGACAGTGTCCTGCTGGTGGAAGTTATTTCCACCTGCCAAAAGTTCAAGGCTGAGGCTGAAATCCAAACAGCAACACTACAGCTCTATTTGGGTTGTATTGCAGAGTTTCAGCAGCAGGGGGCTATGGGGTGGTTTCTGTGAGAAGCTGCCAGAAGCTTCCCCCCATGACCAACAGAGCCAGTGCCAGCTGGCTTCAGAACAGACCCACGCTGGCTGAGGCTGGGCCAGGCAGTGACAGAGGACAAACTGAACAGGGGCAAGAAAATTTTGTGTGGGAGCAGTTGCAGCCAGGGAAGAATGGAATGAGAATATGTGGTAGAAACTGCTCTGTGGACACCAAGGTCAGAGGAGAAAGAGGGGGAGGAACTGCTCCAGGTGCCAGAGCAGAGATTCCTTCCCCTGCAGCCCCTGGTGATACAGGTGTTCCCCTGCAGTCTATGGAAATCCATGGTGGAGAGGAGATCCACCTGCAGCATGAGGAGAATCCCACCCTGGAGCTGGTGGGTGCCCAAAAGAGGCTTTGACTCTGTGGAAGCCTGTGCTGGAGCAGGATCTGTGGCCCACTGAAGAGTGGAGCCCATGCTGTAGCAGGTTTTCTGTCCAGATCCATGACCCTGTGAAGGACCCAACATGGAGCAGTTCATGAAGAGCTGCCTGTGGAAGGGCTTGTGTTGGAGAAGTTTTCTTCCTTGGAAGGGATTCCTGCAATGGATCAGGGGAGGAGTGTGATCAGTCCTCCCTCTTTGGAGGAAGAGTGGCAGAGATGAGTGATGAACTGACCACAGGCCCTGTTCCCTGTCCCCCTGCACTGCAGGGTGAATGAGGAAGAGAATTTGGCAGTGAAGCCGAGCCTGGGAAGATGGGAAAGATGGGGGTTTAAAGTACATTTTTTACTTCTTGTACAGATACAAAATTCATGTTGCAACTGAATTAGTTTTTGAGTGACTTTTTTTTTTAACCAATTTCCTGCTAAGGGTGCTAAAATAATGTAATTTCAATTGTGCTGCCATTTTGCCACTTAAAGTGAACATTAGAAATCTCTTATTATATGTACTTTGAAATGAAAATAATTATTTTCAAATAAAGTATGCTTTATCAGGAGATGTAATGAGGAATTGAATAAGTGCTTCAGAAAGTGCTTCATTTTGTAGCAAAAATTTTTAGCTTTAAAAAAACCCCCTCAAGCAAGCAACATGCACACAAAGCACCCAACCCAACAACTGATCTTGTGTTAAATATGTTAAACTGTTGTAAATGTAGACACCCTAATAATGTTCAGTAGATGTGTCATATAACCAGTCTACAAAATGGTACATTTTTTATTTAAGAACTAACCTATAAATATTTTTATTTACAAATTGTTGATGTTATTGTTTTAAATTATACATTAGAGCTTTTTTTCTGTGATAGAGCTTTGGAAACATACTGACAGAGCACAAATGATATCTGCATATTTCAAAATACAGAAAGGAAAAACAACCAATGTTTTTAACTAGAAAAATTCACTCAAATTTTCAGAAGCTGTCTTTCCATGACAGCAATATCTATTGTTCTGAGCCTTCAATATCTTTGGGAATGTAATGTATGACTGTGTAATGCAGAAGTTAGCAGAGTAGCTATTTTTGGTGTATACTGATAACAAGCTACAAACTGAGGTACCAGTCTGCAGATAAAACTGAGTTAAAAATCGACCACATCTTTCATCATGGAACTAGAGCTGTGCAGTTTTTCTTAGTGATCTGGTTTAACATGAACACGAAGCTCAACAGCTTATGGATCTCTTTGTGATCCTTTCTTTGCATACCCAAAATGTAAGATTTTGCTAATGGGATAAGAATACATGAATGAAACTCGAGCACAGACAGGCCTAAGCCTCAGTGGTTTGGTCTGGTTTGTTTAACTGTATAGTTCAGTAAGTTTTGAATCTGTGTTTGTTAATTTTTCCCCTATTTGCATCATATACATAAACTATTCTCCTGACTGAAAATGCAGAAAATGGAGTTAGGGGAAAAAAGAAATTTGCAGAAATGCTCTACTGTAGATGATTATAAAAAGGAATTTAAAACATGTGCCCCAGCTGAAAAACACAAAACATTACATTTCCTTTCGTGTCAAGCTTGGTGTGACCTTCATTGTTGGAAATAATAGGAAGTATTATTTCTGCAATGAATATACTACATTTTCAGTAGTTGTGAAGCAGAAAGCTTAGCATGAATAAATAAAGATATAAATTGTCAGGTCACATTTCAGTGAGAGTTCATGTTAAGCAGCAATATAAATGTAAGAGCTTACAATGAAATGAAATTTATAATATAAAGATCAAACCTGCCTATGAGACCCTTTTAAGGAAATCTGAAAAGATTGCAATTTTGTTTCAATAGAGAGTAACATAGTATGACAAAACTAGTGTATATCTGCTGGATAAATGTGATATAAATTAGGATCTGATTCCATGTGGATGATCTTACCATACAAAAAACCCCACTTTTTAACAAACAGGAATGCTGCTCTTAGATCAAAACAAAATAAGACAAAAAATAAACAGTCATTGGTTACAATTTTTGACTTTAGAATTCTCACACACTGAACTTCATAGTTGCTGAAGTGCTTTAGTGATTTAAATTCAGACATTCCCTTTAACAGAGGTAAAATGTTCTTGTGTGGACATTGCTGACCCCATGCCTGTTTGCACCTTTCCTTCAGCAAGCGCAGTGATGTCAGAGCAGTGTGGCAGTGGGACATCACAGCCTCTGAATGAAGGTGCAGAGCTGAAGGCTCAAAATCAGTTTGTATGAAAACTCAGCAGCTCGCTTCTGGTCCATGTGTCATGAGGAGATGCAAGGTTGTCTGGATCAACAGCTATGAAGCTTTTAATGAAATATACTTAATCTGATGGCTTATCAGAAACCACAAGTAGTCTTAGCATAGGCAAGTGATTGCAAGGATGTTTCTAATGAAATTTATGATTTTTTCAAATTTAGTGTTTCCAAATATGCTTAATTCATATTAAGAGTGAAAACCGGTTAGGTTTTGAAAGTAACACTGGAAGAAAAGCCATGTTGCAGCAGACTGAATGTGTACATTCAGCACAGTAGTCTGTCACTGTCAGTGTTCACCCATCACCTAAGAAAGTGAGTGAGAAAAAGAAAGATTATACTAATATTTCTTCCGGTCATCAACTCTCTCAGCATTACATAGTTCAGGAATATTCTCAGTCATAAGCAGTATTTATCAGTTTAATCACCTCACTGGATTTTATTTTTCTTTGATTAAGTTGCCTGATTGCTTTGTGAATTGGTATGTACCTCTTTAGACACTAGATGAATGGAAAGTCTTGCTGTTAATCTTTCTACATGAGTTCAACATGTAGGAATGTTTGGATAAGCTCTCAAACAGAGCTTATCCAAAACTTTTTGTTTATTGGAGTTTATTATTTTGTTTGGGGTTTTTATGTTAGGGGGTGAGGTATTTTTTGTTGTTGTTGGCAGTTTTTTTTTTATTGGGATTTTTTTTGTCTGTTTGTTGGTTTGAGTTTTTTAACTTCCAAAAATGTGCATTAGCACATGTAGGAAATTGACATGGAAATAAATGTAGAAAATAACTGATAATTCTGTGCAAGAATTGCAGAACTTGAGAAGCTGATAATCAGAAATGCAAGATCATAAAATGCTACCCTTTGATTGGATAGTTTTGTTGGCTATAAAACATCTCTGTCTACTTGTCATTGTGCTGATGTTATTAGAATTTTTTGAAGCTTACCTTAGACTGTCACTGAATGGCTTTAGCTGGCCATAGTCAAAGGGCCTGATTTCACACGTCCCCTCTATTGCTGTGGCATGGCAGTGGTAAGGAAATTCACAAAAAGGTACAACATTAGTTAAATTGACAGGTTTTGACTGCAGTCTTGATTGCCTTGACACATTAACTTTTCCTGCTATATAGTTCTGAATACTTTTTAATGTTTATTTTATGTTCTAGTTCTAGGCTTTGTGGTTTTTTGTTGTTGGTTTGATTTTTTGGTTTATGTGTGTGTTTTGGTGGTTGTTGTTGGTAGACTTAATWGATGTTCAGAATGTGTTGCAAAATTTCACAACATCAAGGAAAATAATCTGAAATGGACAGTTGCTATCCTTTTCCTACTTGGAATGCTTGTTTTGACACCTGGCATATTTTGTCTGCACATAGTTTCTAATTTTTCATTTCTGCTTACACCATGGGTAGATTTGTCTCAAATTGTCATGTTTTGGAACTTTCAATGATCAGTGAAAGTCTCAATTTCTGAGCAGCTAATAAATGAGGAAATGTAGTCTGTTCAGTTGCTTTCTAATTATATGCATCTCTGTTTAAAACTCCTCAAGGCAGAAATTAAAAATGTCAGTGTGACATCAGTTGTGATCTCTGAACACATTAAAGAAAAAATATTAATGCTGCAACATATGCACCACATTTGTAGAGAGTTTGATCTTCTTTGTAATGCTCACTCACTGTTTAGCCATAGGCTTTCAAAAGTGAACTTTTATTCTGGGCCTTTTTTTTTTTTCAATGTGTATTCTTGATTTAAGTCTTGAGAGAGCTTTTTAAATATATTTTTTTATCATCTAATGAGCATGCTCTCTATTTCCTTTAAAACAGCAATGTAATTTCTCACTGTAGCTTGAGAAAGTACAATTAACTACCCTTATGCATATGTGTTTGTAGTTAATTCTAACTTTATTTTGTTCATTTTGTGATGCTATCTTCCCTTGGGCTTCCACTTCTATTTCTGTACTCATTTTAGCCTGCGTATTCATTGACACAAAGGCTTGTCTTTACTTGCGCTGTAAAGTGCCCTGCTTCAGCATTAATATTTTAGAGGAAATATTGTCTTCTGACACTATATGTACAAAATCTCAGTAATAACAGACAGAATACAAGGCTTTTGCCCACTGCATGAATATCATAACTTACAGTTTGTGAATTGTTTACTACAACATTAGGCACATGAAAGCAAAATTCTGCAATCATAATAGCTGGCTTCACTGAATGCAGTCTGCTAACAAACAGCAACTGGCTACTTCAAGTTTCTGGTTGTAAAACTCTGGAGAGCACCTAGTGATGATGTAGCTTCATAAATGTTGTATTGGCTGCTTGCTTATTGTATGTTTGCCATTGACTATGTATGATCCTTCTGTGGATAATGCTTGTAGCAATCTGGCTGGTGATGGGTAAAATTTGCAGGTGTATGCAAAAGACTTGATTTAGAGCCTCCTGTCTTGAAGAGGAATATACACTTCATTGCAAGCTGTCCACACAGAAATGATGCACAGAGAAAAGCACTGCTGAGCTGACTTGGGTATTCTCACTATTTCACAGACAAACCAAGTAAATAAAACAGCTCATTCCTCCAATAACTTCTCCGGTAGAAAACCAGATGCTTTCTATCACATATCTCCATATTTCTCATTAGGCAAGTACTATAAGAATGGTTTTTTAACATTCTTCAAGCCAAAAATGTTTAAGTTTCTCTAAGGAAAGCCGTATCACCTGTTTCAGACATATTCACATATTCAGGGTTGTTTTTGTTTTTTTTTTTTTAAGTAAACTGGGCTTCTATATTACTCTGACACCTGAAGCTTGCAGAGTTTAAATAATACCTTAGATTACATGCCTGATAAAAGTACAGTTGTGCTTTTTTTTATTTATTTTTTTGATTGTGTGTGTGGGGAAGCTTATTTTTAAAAGTGACAGGAGGCTTCTCGCTGAGCAGGAGGATGAAACGTAACTTATAGTTGTTTTAAGTGACTCAGATGATAGACGTAGACTTTGGTCGAAGACACACTCAAGGAATCAATAACCTTTTCTGGTCTTTCTTTTCCTTGAGATGAGGCTTGTCTGTTTTAAGTTGTGGTGGGGTGTCGGCTGCAGTGTTGCACCTCTGGCGGCAGTAGTTGGGTCGAGCCCCGGGAGCCCAGCAGAGCGGAGGGAGCTTGGGCAGCGCTACCTCCAGGCTGGAGGAGCTGCTGGACGCTCGGTCCCGCAGGAGAAAGGTGGAGCCGAGTTCAGGAATCCTTTACGGCGGTCATCCATCCACCTGGAGGAAGGAGTCCTAGGTGGCTGTCCTGCCCCGCTGGCTGTGCCACTGGATGGCAGCATTGGATACGGCTTGGCACCGGCAGCACCGCGCCGAGCTCTGGTTCAGCCTCGTTAAATATCAGCCGGGTAAAAGATTGATAGCAATGCAAATGTATTTATAACCACTAGAGATAGTCACCTTCCACCCCAATTAGCCTTTGAATTGATTTAGTGAGAAAAACATCTATTATGGAATAAAAGTCTTAGTGATTAGTGTTGCATTATTTCACTACATTTGAAATAGCTGTAGGTAAGAGGGTCTTGCGGGCATAAATAATATTTAATATTATAACATGCTTTTAGGCTACATTAGAAGCAAATTACAGGTCGATGGTTTGTTTTCTAAGTAAAATATACAGGTACAGTGGGTGTACTAGGACTCTACGGCATTTACAACATCTAGCTTATAGAAAATTTCTTTTCCTTATTTTATTTTTAAAATGGATTATTTAACTGATCACAAAAATGTGCATCTTTCTGCAAGCTAAAAAAAATTAATTAATGTTTTGAAGCTGTCTGATTTTTTTTTTCTATTTTTCCTTCTTCTGAAATGCAGTTTGCTGCAAAGAACCTGGAGTGAGATGAGTGGTGATGATTCTTTCTCTGGAGTGTGAATCCTGGTGGTCTCTCGGGTACATCCAGACATATGACTAGTACTGCTAGGAAAGGACACAGGAGAGAAGAGAGTCCTCTTCTTCAGGTGAAATTATTACAAGGGGGTGGTATGGTTTAATAATAGGCTTCTAATATAAAGACCTAATTTACATCACATTGAGTTTTAATTACATGTTGAAAATGTTATTTCTTTGAGAAGCAAAATTTCCCTGATATTTGATAATACAGCACTGTTTTTGCTGCTTTGCAGCTATGATGTAAATTAGCTTCCTTGCTAAGGAGTACAGTGTGAACAGACAGCCTTTGAAAACAGGACTGGAGCTGTAGCTGGGCGCTTCCCGATTCAGATTCCGCACCTCCCCCTGCCACCCTCCCCCCACTTTAAAATCTGTGCAATCTTTGCTTTCTATTTATGTATTCATTTGTGTTTATATAAAGGATGAAGCTTAATGAAGTCTTTGCAGTCACAGCAGGGTAAACCACTGTGAGATCAGATGTGGCCCTGTGCTGTGTCTGAGAGCAAGACCTTTGAGTGTTGTTATTCTCTTCATTGTTCCTCAATTCATCTTTATTTAATACATAGCTTATATAGTTAACACCATACTTTCAAAATATACTGTTAGCATTTTTACTTTTTTGGGAAAAATTATAAGTTGTTCTGGTTTTTATGACAATAGGAAAATACTTTATTCAGTCCAGCATGCTGATTTTGAGGACTCAAAACACAAAGACCACCTTCCTTCCACTCCCCACAGCAGCTATTGTGACTGTTTCAAAGCCTAGTCTGAAATTTACCTGAATTCTTAATGAATGCTTGCATCCAGATGGCAGAATGTTTTCATTGATGTTGAACAAAGATACCTTTCTTGGTATAAAGATTTAAATACATTTTAAATACAAAGAAAAATTATAAAATAGGAGAGAAATGTTAGCAATGTTTGCCAAGAATATCTTTGAATATGCAACAGGACTGAAGGGCTTAAAATCTAGAATGCTGTATGAAAATTGGGAAAAAAACCCCCAGACAATCCAAGTGAATAATTCTACTTTTAGTTTCTTTTGTAACTGTGTTTTGGATATCTACAATGCACTGCAGCATTGACACCAGATAATACAATGATATCCCACTTAGTCATGGTGAAACATGCTTGACAATCAATCAAAAATCAGCTGGAAGCAAAATCTCCTGAAGGCAGCCTAGATCTGACGGGATTTGTCCTTATTTGTGTGTACATAAGTGAGAGATATGCAAGCTTTTCACATAAATGGCATGCATGAAAACTACACTGGGATTTAAAACATACGTTGTATATTCTGCAAAATATTTGCTCTTGTGTGTCTCCTATTCTAAAGAAATAAACAGTCTGATAAAAATAGGATCCTGGGAGCTAATATTGGCATTGATTTTTAATTTACACAAAAGTTATTGCAAATATATATCAGTGTCAATTAAAGCAGTTTCATTGCTTATAACATATAGGAAATCAGATTCCATAATTACATTTGCCATGTGGATGGTAGCACTGTTTCCAAAGTTCAAAGGTCACTGACAGTTAGCATAAGATTTAAAATTAAATTACACTAAATATTGTTTACTATAATTGCTTGAAAATTTGACAAGAAATTATGAATGTTTTACTATAAGGAATATATTCTGGCAGCAAACCTCAGTTGTTTTTTTTCCCTAAGGTTTTCATTTTTAGATATTTAATTTTGTGTTTGGTTCATAGAAAATAGTTTATGTTGCACCTAGGTAACCAGATAGAGCTTATTTACCATAAAGACAAGACATCGTGCAATGTTTGTGGTAGTCTGGAATCATGACAGTGTAGATAAGATTAATAAAAAGGCAAATGTAATAATCTGGAACTGGTTAAACATTTCAGTGGACAGCAGCAAAAAAGTCAGTTCAGTCATAACTGGAGGATAGTATTTGTATTTATTAGACTTTATGGTCTGATTTTTCCCCTAACAGAAATTTTTAGCTAAATTTCTTCTCCAGTTGTATTATATTTTTAGAGATTAAAATATGTGTGTGTATGTGAGTTGGAAGTTTAGCGGATGCTTTTCCAAGGAAGAAAATATTAAAATGTGGAAGGCCTTTCTGCAAGGATACAATTTTAAAGCAGCTATTGTTGTAGCAGAAAGTAGATTTGAAGAAGAGACACTGCTTCAGTTTTCTMTATAGATACAATTTGAACATTTACAGAATGGTCTCTTGCCATTAACAGCATGATACCAGGAGTATGACACTGAGGAACCTACCCTGACTATCTTTGTCTCATGCCCTGATTGGCAGTCTCAGATGTGCTAAGAAGATCTGCACAGCCAGCTGAATATGGGATCTCTCTCCCTTTATATAGCTGTGGAAAAGAAGTGGAATAGACTTGGACCTATTCTTGGAAGGGATTGCTAATGCTTCTTTAAATAAGGGCAAGCTGTCAGCTGTGTTCAGAGATGTGATGGTTCAGCCACTCACGGTCTGTGAAAATGTTGCTTGATGCTAATGCTCTCTTTGATTGTTGTCTCCTGTCTGAGAGATTGGGAGATGTTACAGTCTATGGTATTTCCCATGTGTTGCCTAAAGTTCCTTATGTCAAGTGAAAAACAGGGATATGGCTAGAAGTTAGTTAGTTTAAAATTAGCCTAAATAAAAAGCCAGTTTTCAGAAGACACCTACAGAAGTTCACTTGAATTAAGTTTTCAGACTAAACATAAGACTGTAAAAATTATATCACATGTCCAAACTTTTGAGAGAGGCAGAAAAGTCACAGAAAATGAAAACCTTAGATTTCTCTGAATTTTTTTTTTATTTGTAACAAGTGAAAGCGTTATGACAGATGTGYAGTGTTTTACGTATGCAAGATGTAAGAACTTTTTGATTAAAACTCAAAAACACTTCAGAATTTTTCCATGTTGTGGAACATAAGAAAACATGCCTTGAACTGAAGAACAAGGCAACACAACATTGTCTGATTTAGAGTACTACATATTTCTAGGGGTATGCATAAGGAAAGTATTAGTGGATTCTGTAAGAAGTAATCTATGCTTTACAAACAAGGTTAATGTTCAAAAGGATGTGTGAAGAGCAATTCTGACATTAAGACATTCTGACATTAAGAGAACGCAGGTCAAAAAAGACATGCTTTTAGTCCAAGTTATTATATTAATCAGAAACAAAAGTGTTTTTCAGCTTCTGGTTAAAGATAAAATGTGCATTATTTGGGGAATAAGGTGTTTTTCTTTTTCCTATACAGGAAAGAAGGATTATTTGTAGAAAGTATGCAAGGAAAGAAGGATTATTTGTAGAAAGTATGCAAGAATCAGCAGTAAATGAATTTGAAGCAAAGGTGAAGCAAACTTTCAAGAAACACTAGGAAACTGCAAGCTAGTGATTACACTACACGTGAAGGTCAGTTTGGGGTAACATCAGGACTGTAGTCCAACGTTGGCAAAGATTTTTTTGTTAAACTATGTTGACTTTAGATGATTATTCTAAAATTACAAGACCAGAATTTTAAGCTTCTGCATATACTGATTTCTGGAAAGGAAATAATTGCCAATGCAGATAATAGGCATATGAATATTATATGAATGACTTGAACTGCTAGAGCATGTCACATTAGAAGTTGTGTCAAATGCATGCACACCCTATTGCTGGGTGAAAAAACAGTTTCAAAAGGTACTAACACATTACCAATTGTAGAGTAATCACTGTACAAAAGCAAATATAAAGGAAGATGTTCTTATTTCTTTTATGCATGATGGAAGATGAAGCAAAAAAAATGGAGTCTCCAGCCTGAGGGAGACTACAATTTTACAGGTGATCAAACTTTAGAAGAAGAATGGGCTTGAGAAAAACAATGCAGAGGTGCTTTAAAGACTTAAAAACTTAAGATGACTGAATCAGGGACTGGTTTTTATTTTGTTGTTGTTTTTGTTTGGTTTTTTTAAATGATGATTACTGTATATTCTTTTAGCTGGGAAAGAAGTGAAGTTATCTTTTGGTCTAGATGGTAGTACCTAATCAGCATGCTCTGTGCTGTATCTCTTGAGACACACAATTCTCAGTTGCCCTTTCTCCCTTCTTTGCTTTAGTATCTGATACTTTTTTCTTTTATTATGATAAATGATTTTACTTATCAGCTCTGTGGTGACTTTAATGACTAGAGGCAGTAGCTAGTCTAAAACTAGAAGAATGTCTTAAAGCCACACAAACACCAAATTTTTCATCTGAAAACATTGAAACATACCTCTAAATAAGAAAAAGTGAATGTTTATGCTGTGCCAACAGTCCTAAGAAATTTGATGGAATTTGCTATTATAGTTGGTATTTATAAGGCCAAAAATATAATTTTCTATATTTGAATTTTTTATAGCAAAAATAGTATATGTCTTCTTGGTTTTCCTCTGAAGAATGTTTTTTAGAACAAAGGAAAAAAAGAACTGGATTTTACAATAGGTTTAAAAGAGTATGAATTTCAAGAAATAGTTTTACTGTATGCACCTAGACAGCATGGAAGAATAACATTGAAGATTTAAGACATCCCATTTTAGCCATGCCTATTTTTGAGAACTGGAAGAAGTTAGTCTGTTCTAATATACAATTAAAGTAAACAAATTCAATCCCTGTAATATTTATGCATTTTATTTTAAGTAAAGAAAGTACAGATTCTTTAGATACTTGCTTTTGTAGGCTTACTGTTTTAACATTGAGGCTGAAGAAAACATTTGTTTTATAAGAATTTTTTAATTGGGAGAAGGAAGAAAAAAGTAAAGTTGAAATAAGATGGCTTTTTTCTTTTCCCTAGTGCAGCCAGGGTATCACTGTAGTGCATTCCAAAGATCTATTGACTCCTTGTCAAGTCTTGATATTAAACTTTTTCAGCTGATGTGACTCTTAACTGCATAACTTAAAAATTCCTGGCAAATGGCTAGCCATGTTTCAAAGCTCTCTTAGAAACAGCTACTGAAATAAAGGGAAAAAAACCAACTGTGTATTTATCCTTGATTTATGTTAAGAGCAATAGCTATCTGATGTACTTCATTGTTGAGAGTATTTGGAAAGTGGTTTGAAATTGACAGGAATTCACATGGTGTGAGCCATTATCAGGACTGTTACACTGTGGGCATTCTCAGAAGACACAATGTGCAAGATCAATATAGTGATTAAAAAATGTTAAAATTAATTATGGGAATGCAGAGGATAAATTCAACTAGATCAGGCTTTGAGCAACCTGGGGTAGTGGGAGATGTCCGTGCCTGTGGCAAGGGGCTTCAAATCTTCATAATAATCTTTAATGTCCCTTCCAACCTATGATTCTATGAAATTACATATTAAACTGAGCAGGATGATGATGCACCTCAATGTTGGATATTTTAGGAATAATGTCTCCCAAAGGCAGGAGACTCTGCAAGCAATTGTTACATCAGAACCATTTCTGATTACTTTTGAGGTTATGGATAAGAAAAGGACTGCTGCAATAACAAGTATTCCAGGAGTAATTTATCCAGTTGTAGAAATTTAATGGGCTTAGGTCAAGCAGGGGTAGCTGATCCCCATTTGTGAATGTTTTGGCTTTCAGGCCTTGTTTGAATTTTTCATATACTTTTATGTCATGTATAGTCTGAAATGTGCTGAACCTTGTTATAAAATAGATATCAGGAGATGCATCTGTTCACCTCTGTGGACATAAGAGACGACCTTGGGAGTTTCAGCTGCTTTGTATTGCCCAAGGTCACAGATAAACATCGTGGAATATTAGCACAGCACAATATGGCAATTGAATGACGTTGCATGACATGCAGATGAACATTAAGCAGTCCCTTTCCCAAGTATTATCTGCTCCTACAAGCTATGCCATCCTTATTTTATAGATTGAAAGCCAAAGCTGTGAGAGATTATATCTCTGTAATTCTCTGATGTAGACCAGACTTTGAGTATACACTGCTTGAATCTAAAGCTTCAGCCAGCAGTTCTGCCTCCATGTAGGTCACAGGATAATTTGTGTTTTAGTTGCAATATTAACAGACACAATGCCATGTTGTAAATGCACTGTAAAAAATGCTTATTTGAATGAAACACTGTTACTTGTTTCTCTTTCTTTCTTTCTTTCTTTCTTGAAAGCCATTCTATTTTGGATCCCTGGCCAATTAATTAATGAGAGTGTCACTCTCACTATTTTTATTTAAAGGCTAGTTAGCCATGGCCTTCTTAATACATTGATTAAGACATAGTTAGCAATGAGTTAATATTTTTTTTTAGTTTTGTTTTGTTTTGCTTTTAACTGGCTCTTCCAATTTGTGGAAATGTAGAATTTGTTTCCATGGTAACTTTCAGACTGCAAGGCTTGTGAGAAGAAGACTGGAAGGTGTATGATTTAGATTATACTTGCTGGGTTTTGTTGTGTTTTAAATGTATTTAAGTTGGAACAATTTAGAATAGTGGGATTTGGAAAGCTTGACTGAAATGTTTTGCTAATGTCTTTGTATTTCTGAGGTAGAAATAATTCCAATGAAAATTTGACTCAGACTAGATTTGGTGGGGTTTTTTGATAGTTTTGTTGTTTTTTTAATAAAGAGAGCTTATTAAGCAATAGTTGCATTTGTGTACTGAAATGTTATTTTTTCTGAAATAGCATACTGCTATTTCACAAAAAAGACATCCTTTATTTTATGAACACTAAACTTTTTATGAATAAATATTGGACTTGAGGCTTAATTAAATACATCATATTTATTGTTATTAGTTCTATATATAAAGTGTTTATTTCTTATTACTAATTCAGTTGTCCAAATTACCAACCCCCAAATATTCTTATACCATTTGCTCTCAAGTAGTCCTAAAATAGTCTAAATCTAAGCCCTAAAGTATTCTAAAGGAAGCTCTTGAAATCTAAAAATAGGGCTGCAGGCCTACAGTGATTTCAGCATTATGAAATACAAAAGTGAACCTGGTTTTGATTGAGCTTAAACTATATTTTTTTATGTATTATGAGTAAAGTTACTATTCTCTCTTGTTGGCATATTTAATACAAAACCCACCTAGTGGTCATCAAGGTCATTGTATGTATGAATGTACAGCTGGTCTTCAAGCCAGGCTTCAGTTGATCTTCATTCAGGAAGCACCTTACATCTCTAGTGTTTTAATGTTAAAAAAATAGATAAGGAATTTTGAGAGATGATAGGGATTTAGGGTTCAAAAAGTTAAGGAACTCCTGACATATGTGGACTATTGGTTACTTTCATTATTCTTAATGTAAGAGATTTTCTCTGACCAAACAACTTGATCAGACCCAAACAGAACTGAACTGTTGTAGAAGAAATATTTGTTTTTCTGTAGCTTGCTTTTCTTTGGTTAGGCTAATTTTTAATGGTTTTCTTTAGCTTTCATAAGAAAAAGCTTGTACTTAAATGCATCTGTTTGTGGTATGGAAAACATTTATTCATAAAACTGAAGGCCTTGTGAAGAGTAACAAAACATAACATATTAAGATTTTGGAAGAGAAATTATTCTGCTTGAGGAGGATTTGGCATTGCCTGGAGTTAATGAGTCATGCAATTTTACTTCTAATTTTGTTTGGATCCTCTCCATACAATATTTTTTCTTTCCTAGGTTTTTGCGGTTGTGAATATGCATTTGAATCTACAGAATGGATACCAAATCAGTCCACTTGCTACTGAAACATGCAAGATTAGAACAACTACTTAGGAAAGATTAAATATGCTTAATTGTGTGTTTTGGTGGGTTGATCTTGGCTGGATGACAGGTGCCCACCAAAGCCACTCTATTACTCTGCTCCTCAGCCGAACAGGGGAGAGAAAAATACAGCTGAAGGTTTATGGGTTGAGATAAGAACAGGGAGAGGTCACCCACCCATTGGTATAATGTCTAAAAGAAACTGGACCTGAGGAAATTAATTTATTGCCCAACAACTCAGAGTGGAATAATGAGAAGTAAAACTGAAACTCAAACCACCCCTCACTTGTTCCTCAGGTCAGCTTCATTTTTGTTACTTTACCTCCCTCACTGTAGCAGTGATGGGGTGCAGGGGAGTGCGCTGTGTCAGTTCATCACACATTGTCTCTGCTGCTCCTTCCTCCTCAGGAGGAGAACTCCTCACACACTTCCCCTCCTCCAATGTGGATCCCTTCCAGGAGGTGCAGTTCTTCAGGAACAGGCTGCTCCATCATGGAATCCATGTGTGGCCATGAGTCTTACCAGCAACCCTGCTCCCACATGAGCTCCTCTCTCTGTGTCTCACAAGTCCTGCTGGAGCCTGCTCCAGTGTGACCTTTCACAGGATCACAGCCTTCTGTCAGGTATCCACCTGCTCTGGAGTGGGATCCTCCCTGTGCTGCAGGTGGATCTCCGCTTTCCCATGGACCTCCATGGGTTGTAGGGACACAACTGCCTCACCATAGTCTGCACCACGGGCTGAGGAGGAATCTGTGCTCCAGTACTTGAACACCTGCTCCCTCTTTATGGCACTTCATTATACGTTTTAGGATCAAAAGTTGGACTTGATGATATTGGAGGTATTTTCAACCTTAACGAGTCTATAATTCTATGATTCATTGTCATTGGTATCCACAGGGATCTTGCTCTCTCAGTCTTCTCTGGCTGCAATTGCTTCTGCACAATAAATTCTTCCCCTTCTTAAATCTGTTATCCTAGAGGTTCTGCCACTGTCGCTGAGGGGCTTGGCTTGGAGAAGGCTGGCATTGGCTCCATCAGACATGGATATCATTTCTGGCTGCTTCTTCTGGAATCATGGAATCATAGAATCAATTAGGTTGGAAAAGACCTTGGAGATCATCAACTCCAACCTCTGACCCAACACCATTGTATCAACTAAATCATGGCACTGAGTGCCATATCCAGTCTTTTTTTAAACACCTCCAGGGACAGTAACTCCACCACCTCCCTGGCCAGCCCATTCCAGTACCTAACCACTCTTTCTGTAAAGAATTTTTTTTCTGATCTCTAGCCTAAACTTTCCTTAGCACAGCTTAAGACTGTGTCCTCTTATCCGGCCGCTGGTTGCCTGGGATAGCAACAGAGCAATAGGAAGATATTTGGTATGGAAGTGAAATTTTATATGATGTAATTTGGAATGAAATGTAATAGTCTTTAATTGGTTGAGGGTTTTTTGTTACAAACGAGAAACATCAGTGATGTTCTTTCAAGTTCTGTTCAAATTCTTTGGACTCAAGAAACACTTATTATTGTAAATGTGTTATGTATTGTCCTCTTTGCTCTTAGAGTAGGGGAATGAATATAATTCACTATAATTCTGTAGATTGTATGTCAGCATCAGTAGGTCTCTGAACCAGATCTCTGAGTTTTCAGGTCTCTCTTGATTCAGTGTTATTTCTTCTCTGTTCCTTTCTTTTTTCCCCTCCCACTAGTATAGCATTACCTTTTAAGACACTAGTTTTCATTTTACTGTTCAAGTAGATGGAAAAAGCAGCTAAAATAAATGAATAATTGACAACTGTAACAATAAATCATCTGTCGAACTTTGTTCCTTTTTGTCATTTGCTTGTCCTAAAAGCAAAATACGCATRCCATTAAGAGAAAGGAAGTTGTTACAGAGATGGTTAGTTATAGAGGTTTCCAGCTCAGTTTCACATCAGTGAATAGTATTGTTTTGTTGTTATGGACAAAATGGTGCATAATGATTTCTCAAGTGGACAGTCATATATTAATTTACTGAACACTTAAGGGAAAGCCAGAAGTAAAAGTCAGTTCTCAGTTCTGAATTGTTGATTTTCTGTTGTATGTGAGGTTTTAATGGTTGTGGGGTTTTTTTTGTGCTGATGTTATATTTTTATTGATAGATTGAATTTCTAGGAGAAAGGAGACTTCAGTATAAGCAGTGGATTCTTTTGAATTGAAAAATATGAAATGTGGTAAAAGTTTCTGGGGACCCTACTGTGAATAATCAGCAGCAGGAGCTCTGCCTGTCTGTAAGACCCAGATTTGCTTCCCTGTAAGAGTCTCTTGGTCCTTTGGGCCTACAAGAAGCAAATGTTGACAGCAGTGCTTAAATCAGTGTAGGATTTTTTACTGCAGGCATTTTTTTTTTTTGCTTTGCAGAGGCATAATGGTCATGCTATGCTGTTGTATAAGTTTTTCTGTTCTTGTTGTACATTTGATTTTCCAGGTGAGTAGGACTTCAGGCACTCGATGGACGCATTTGCCCGAGAAATTATATAAGCAAGTTGGAATCTTCTTTGAACAATTGCAAAATAAACTCACTTTCTCAATAAAAGCTTGCTGCCGGGAAATACTTCCATGCTGTTGTTGCACAAACAGTAATGGATCACGCTGTCCAAGTTTATGTCATGTTGGTGGCAGATGGCACATAATAAACAACCCGCTGTTTGATTTCTGCATGCTTTGATTGTTTGTCCAAATGAGCAATAAGTGTAGCTAATGTTTAGGCTCCAAAATATCTTTGACTGTGAGTGGAGAATGCTTCACTTGCTTGGCTAAAGCAGATATTCTCTATTCTTGTTTTCCTGTCAGAGTTCACGAAACAATGATACCCTTGAAGTGGCTGCAATATTTGGTTCTCTGACCGCTTGACATTATATTAGGTATGTGCTATTAAAGAATTCAGTGTCTCCTGTCAAGGCTAGAAGGAAGGATTAAGTCAAGGAGAGTTGTTTTGCCTAGTCTTCTGTTTCACTCTTCTCCCTTTCTTGCTTCTAATCAAGAAAAAAGTTAAAATTACCTTTTATTCTTGTTCTTTCTGTAATAATAACCAAATCTATATTTTAAAATATCTTTGGATTATCCTGATCCATTCTTTTTCTTCTGCTTTATTTCAAAATCAACAAAGAGGGAAATTTAATTGTACTATTATTTGATTTCCAGATAAAAAATTACCTTGTAAAATCCAATTCCAGTTGGTGCTGATGTGTTTGCTTTTTGAAATATCGAACATATGAACATTTGATTGCTTAGGATCAGATTGGATGTAATTTCTTTGGCTTCTTTGATCTTTAAAGACAGCAGGAGTCTACCTTTTTGAATGGCACTTGAATATAGGATAAAAAAAGAAAAAGAAAAGTAGCATGTGTGTGAATATCAGGGCAAATTATGTCATTATAACCTGAATAACATGCCTTGGTATTACAATGCTGAGCACAACTTTGTCTGTTCTCAATAGATAGAATTATTTAATTCAAATATGTGTATGAAAATTGCCATTTGTATGATTTAAATCATGACCATTTAACTATTATAATTGGAATTGATTGTCCAAGTCTTTGTAACTCGGTTCCATGGTAACAGTTTGGATATTAGAGTGCTACAATAAAATTGCCATGGCTACACTGGCTGAAACCTTGAACTTAAAATGAACTTCACACGAAAATGGGGATTTACACTTGTCTAATCACTGTAATATTCACACCCTGTTGAAATTTGCGTGCAAGACACTTGGGCATGAGCAGGAAAGACTGCTGCTCTGAAACACTTAAATCTTAATATCTCTGCTCTTGGGTCACATTCGGGTGTTTGGAATAGATTTTAAAAAGTTAAGAAGTTTAGTAATGGCTGAATTGAGCATTGAGCTGGTGTTTGTGTTTGTAAAAAGTAACAACAGAGAGTTAAACAGGGCAAACTTTTTTTCCTAATATGAATGAACAAGATTTCTGAATTCATAGACCCCCACAGGCTGTAGGTGGCCATTGACCAGGCCTCCACCATGTGAGTGAAAGATGCACTTCAAGTGCTTTCTTAAGCTGCCTTTACAGGGTGTATAGTCCTTTTTAGAGATCTTTTCACTTTCTGACGTTCGGCCCAATTTTACCTGACTAGGAATGTGAAAGATCAGTTAGAGATGAATGAATATACAAAAATTAGATAATTAGAAAACCTAGCAGGAGTCTTTCAAAGTGGCACTTTGGAGAGTTCCTAAAGGAAACAGTTGTTGTCTTAAATGTTGACTTATCACTTCTTCTTAACCATTATAGGAGATCTCTCTGCTGGTGTCAGCATTTGATACAGGAAATGGTATATGGTAACCGCTGAAGATGGAATAGGATAAAAATTTAGGCAATCATGTAGTATATACATATGATTAGCAATTGCTGGTTAATTAGGTCAAGTTATCTTTGCCTAGATTAATGCAAGCACAATGGCCACGGTGTGTGAGGTACAAGAGTTAAGCAGGAGTTTTATATAGGCAGGGATTGGATGAAATAGCTTCAGTGTGAAGTTAGCAATAAGGTTAATTTTTGGGGGTCTTATTTGGCTTAGAGCATGGCAGGCTTGCATCTGACTATCTTGTATTTGACATCTTTTAAGACAGGAGGGAGGGATCCATCTTTAAGAGAGTGGTATTTCAAAAAACCTGATTGGGCAGTCTGAGAATGAAGAGATTTGATTCCTTCAAAAGGAAAGCTCCTCCTGGTAAGAGCTTTGGTTGCAGGAGAAGGACTAATAGAAGGGCTCTGGTGGGTGTGTGTGTGTGTATTCCACATTTGTGTTTGTGATGTTATGATACACAATTCAGTGTGGTGTTAAGCAAAAATAAGTGAGCTGATTAAAGCCCTGAAAACTTTGTAGCTGCATCAATAGTGTTTCATCAGTACTGTTGAGCCAGTTAGTCCTTTTTCTCAGGGTGAATACAATTGCTGCAAACTCAGCTACCTTCTCTGCCTAGCAGTATTCTCTGCCTTGTAGGTACACTAGTGTACTCTTACTAGTGGTGTAAGAGTATACTTCTGCATAGTATACACTGGCATGATCAAAGATTGCACATCCTTGATAATGAGAAAAAGATCTTGTAATGAGAATAATGGTTGAGAACATAAACTATTGAGCAGAAGAAAGATTCTCCCATTCCGTCATTCAAAGACCTTGTTTTCTGTTAAGAGAAACTCATAAGAGGTTATATATATGTTTCAAAAATTTGATTTCATTCCTGTTTCCATTTAATTCTAATGCGAGAATCTTACAAGTTCTATTTGACTGAAATAATATCCTTTTAATTTAATCTCTGCAATTTATAAACTTGTCCCCAATGCCTCAGAAGCTTTATTGTTAAGTGACTTGTTAGCAAAATGTCTTGTTAGCTGGTGTAGTGTTGCCTGTAATACTTTTAGATTACGTGTTGCCTTGTAGCTTATACCACTAATAACATGTAGAAGAAAAGAATGCAAAAAAAAAAAGACATTATTTCAGAAGTAGTTGGTGAAGTGATGACAAGCTGATAACAATTTTCCCTGTTTCCCAAACAAAGAAAAGTTTCTTTCAAACACTCTTTTTTCACCATTATCTGGAATACACGATTGTCTTTGAGGCATCAAAATTAATCTTTCTGTGCATCAACACAACAAAGTGCTTTCCAGGGGTAACAACAGGGCAAGACTTAAACTGTAAATAAAAGGGAATATTTAAATCTTTCCAAGTAAAAATGCCCAACACTCTTTACAACATTAAGTGAGATTGTGCATGATGTTAAATCTCATTGACATATGATTTTGAAGTCAAACTTAAGTGCTTTTCTCTGCTCAAGTCTTAGGCTGCTGTTTATTCAACAAGGCTGAAATCTTCTTTCTTGATTACAGGCTTATGCTGTGCAAGTGCATCTAATCAGAGATCAAACTATGCTTCTCCCTTTGCTGGGGTGCATCATGCAAATCTTTATGCTTGGGTCATAGGAAAGTGAAGAGGTAGTCCTCTACACCTAAAACCTTCTCATGGGGTTTGGTATCCATCTCCCTTTGCTAGCTGAACGGAGCTCACGTGGCCTTTACTGACTGAAGTCCTTTTCCCAGTTCAAGGGGTAAGAACACAGATTAATGCAAGAGAAAGAAGTTTTTTGAAAGACAATCAGCTAGGTGTCCCATCAACAGGGATCCTTCAACTTTCATGTTGAGAGCAGAGATTAATATCTACCCATGTGGTTAACTTTAACTTTGGAAAATTATGTTTGGGCCTAATTATTTTCTCTATCTCCTCCAAAATCGAATTAAATTTATGCAGCTAGATATACTTTGTTAAATCAAGGGTTTTTTTACTTTTTTGGTCTAGCTGATCAAAAGTAATAGGAAGAATTCCACAAAAAGCTGACCTAGACCTTTCAAAGTCAAGGACTCCTTATCCTTCTATCACAAGTTATAAGCATTTTGCAGAGAGGAGGGAGGATTCCTTTTGAAGCAAGAGGAAATAGTTTGTCAGGATGATTTCCAGAAGTCCTCTTAGTTTAGCAAAACAGTTTGACAACAGAAAGGTCAGTAACAGTGCCTTGCCAAGTGGCTCTACATCTACTGTGGTTGAAAATGAATGGCAAATTGTGGAAATTAGTAATGCAAAACCTGATGCCTACAGTGCATAAATATATTTCTTCTCAGGATAAGATACAATATGAATATAGAATGCAAAACTAGCTCAAGTTGAATATAAACATGCAAATATTTAGTTTAGAAAGAGAAGCAAAGGGAAAGTTTAGTAAGGAACATAAAATCAAGCATTGCTTTGTAGCGTTCTGTACAGTAAATTTACAAATATCTCATTGATATTTGTGAATATAAACACTTTCAGTGCTGGATCATTTTACAGTGATTTTCTTTTTAAATTTTAGTCCTTTATTGTATCAGTATTTCAAACACAGGAAAGTCTGATTCAAACCTTGTCAGTAATTTTTTTCAAGTAACAGGTTTGACAACTCAATTTTTCTGTTACTGATTTACTTTAAGAATTTTCAAATCACCAAAGTGTATTTATTATTCCTGTGTTTATTGTGACCCATATTTTAGTTGCCAAAGTGCAAGCAGATTCACAGTCTTAGTTACATTTCAACACAGTAATTGCTAAATCATTTAGGAAGGAGGAAATAAAAAAGTCCCATAAGCAGTTGTTATTATGCATGTATATTTTTAATATCTGATTTTCAGCATAACCTTAGATTACAATGAAGGTTAAATTTCCCTTGCTGATTTGTAAGTATAATGTAAACTCTAGGCTCAGCTAATGATATTGCAATATAAAACTGTTCTGTTGCAAAGTAAAGACCTTGCTTAGCACTGCAAAGCTCTGGGTTCATTTCAATGTGATCATTCAGGTGCTATGGAGGGATTATGCTTTTATTGTATTTTGTTTCATGAATACATGAATAAATAATAAGTTCAACAAACAAGAGTTCCCTACTGGCTATCTCAAAGAAATCATTTTGCAACATGTTATGAATTTCAATCAATCATCCTCAACAGTCCTTGTCCCGCTGAGGTCTGTGCATTTACCAAGTCAGCATTTTTGGAACTATTGTAAATAGCTTGATATTTGATCGGAATGTCCAAGATCAGGAAGTTGAAAAGGAGTGCTAGAGAAGAAGCATCCTGTCTATATTGCATATTTTTTTGTACCTACCTTTCCATACTTTTCAAGCTTTGATTGCATTGTAGTTGCATGTCCAGGACATGTCCTTGTTTTGTGTGACTTCTCTTTCAATGAGCTATCTTCCTTAAGAAAGAAATAAAAAAGTAATTATGAACCACAAATACTTATAAATGCACACACATACCTGTAAGCTTGTGATTCAGAAAAAGAAGGATGAAAATGTTCAAGAATGTGGACTATGTTTAAGAGTACTGTTTTATCCCATTTCTCTGGAAATTTATCTGTATATAAGGTAAGGGTAAAATACTAATTMATTTAAATTGTGATTGCAAGAATAAGAACATTGGTAAGAAGGTCAGAACTTTGCAATATTTGCATGTAGGATGGCATCAGTATCAAATTATCAATTTCTGATTTGTTTATGTCTTTTACAATAACTAGTGAAAATAAATAACACAGTACATGATAACACGGTACAATACATGCCTTATTCCTGGGGCTAAGTGTCCTGTGGATGCATCAATTAAGAATTAAAAAAAAACCCCAAAATGTTTATAAGATTTCTGAAAGGAGAGATGGAGGAAAAACAAAGCTCCATTCTGATGGAATCCATAGTCTAGTATGGTGTATTTAATTGTGTGCCTTGTCCCAACTTCATCCCATCTCTTCTTCTGAGAGGGACAAAGTTTTTCTCTCTATTCATTCTCTATACTTCCCCCTGACTTTCCTTTCTCAGGTTATTACTGAAGTATCTTTCTTGGTTTTTGTTCCAATAAGAACAAAACCTACTTATGTGCCATAATTTTGCTTAAAATATATGTTTACTAACTTTTGTAGCTATTCTTAAAAAAAACCCATGCCATGTAAGTGCCAGGCTATATCTCTGCAAATTGAAAAAGATGGCTTACCCTCTACACTTGTCAGAGAAAAATAGTTATGCCAACAAATAGTTATTTGACAGCCTGCTGCTGTTTACAGGTTGTTTGTTCTCCTCAGCTGGTAAGTATTGCTCTTGTGTCTTCTCTTTTTTCACTAAGAAGTGACTACAGGGCACAGATCTGTTCTTTCAACACTTTTATAGAATCATAGAATCATTTAATTTGGAAAAGACTTCCAAGATCATTGAGCCCAATGGTTAACCCTGCACTGCCAAGTTCAACACTAAACTATGTCTCTAAGTGCCATATTTACATGTCTTCTAAATTACCTCCAGAGATGATGACTCCTAGATTGTTAAAGGGCTTGAGAACACTTGTAGTAAAGAAATTTTTCCTAATATGCAGTCTAAACCTACCCTGGAGAAATTTGAGGCTGTTTCCTCTTGTCCTGTCACCTGTTATTTGGCAAATGTGGCAGACCTCCACCTGGCTASGGCCTCCTTTCAGGCAGCTGCAGAGAGCAGAAGCTTCACCAGCTCTTTTGCACTGTTGCCCTCTGGATTCACTTGAATACCTGAGCACCTTTCTTGTCACAAGGGGCCCAGAACTGAACACAGGACTTGAGGTGTGACCTCACCAGTGCTGACTACAGGGGTATGGTCACTGCCCTGGTCCTGCTGGTGGCACCATTGCTGATCCAGGCCAGGATGCCACCAGCTTTCCTAGCCACCTGGGCACAGCTGGCTAGGAAGTTCAGCCACTGCTGACCATCGCCCCCAGATCATTGTCCACCAGGCAGCTTTTCAGGCCCTTGAGCACTGCCTGGGGTTGTTGTGCCCCAAGTACAGGAACTGGTATTGTGCCTCATTGAACCTCATCCACTTGCCCTCAGACATCAATCCAGCCTCTCCAGATCCCTCTGAAGAACTTTCCTGCCCTCCAGCAGATCAACATTCCACCCCAACCTACTGTCACCTGCAAAGTGACAGAGGGGGCACTCCATCCTCTCATCCAGATCATGGATAAAGATAGTAAGTAAGACTAGTCCCAACACTGGGCAACACAGCTGTTGACCAGCTGCCAATGGGATGTGGCACCATCACCTCCGTTCTCTGGGCACAGCCACACAGCCAGGTTTCACCCAGTGCCCCTGTCCAAGCCTTGAGCAGCCAGTTTCTGCAGGCGAGTGTTGTGGGATGTGAAGTCAAAGGAATCAGGAAAGCCCAAGTATACACAGTCGCAGCCTGTCATCTGTAGCCTTTCTATCATCCATTAAATGAGTCCCCTTGTCATAGAGGGAGAATTTGGTCAATGATGACGCACCTTGCATAAACTGGCTGGTGGCCGGTCCTGATCCTCTGGCTGTGCTGCACAATGGCACTCAAAGCGCCTGCTCCAGGGTCTTCCCCCGCACTGAGGTCAGGCTGACAGGCCAGACCTTCCATTCTGACTCTTGTTTTAGATGGAAGTTGTGTTTGCTAACCTCCAGTTCACTGGACCTTCCCCTCTCAAAGTGTCTTGGCAAGGACTTCCTCCAGCCACATCAGTACCCCTTAGGCAAGAGAGATCAGTTAAACTGGGTGGTGAAAATATTGGCCTTATTTATAGGCTGCATAACACTTGTGTATGAATGCCAAAGATGGAACTTCTCTTGAAGACTGTCTTGGCCTTATAAATACTGATCTAAGCTCCACTGACAATACTTGTGTTTATATTTGAGTAGTAAACTGGGAGGATGGCCTTAAGATCTAGTTCTAAAATTTTGGTTATTTGGTGTAAATGCTGCTAACTTTTTGAGTTCCTTTGTCTCATTTTAGGCACTTTGAAAAGTGTAGATGTTTGCATGGAAATGATCTGGCAGATAAAGTGTGTAAATCCAATATTTTGGATGTACACATTTGGACTTGCACTGAAGTATTTGCAAAGTGGCCCCTGCAGGTGATACAGTCATGTTGTCCGAATAACAAGTAGTGGGTTTGTCCTTCTGATATGGCTTTTTTTTTTTTTTTTTGCTTACATTGTAGAGTTGATGTTTCGGTACCTACTTGGCTGAGAGGATTATGGAATCGTGAAACAAACATAATTTACTGATACATTGAATAATTTAGTCTTGTCAAAATTGTCAAATCTCTTCAGGGTGATTGTCACCACCTCTTTGATGTGGCACTCTGTTCCATATACAGCCACTGTTCACATAAATGGTGTCACATTATGCTTTTTTTTTACCTCTGCCATTTAACTTCAAAAGGACTACTTTGTCTTAGTTAGTGATCTAGTGAATTTTATAGGATGGCCTCATTTCATATTCTCATTATGTTTTTCACTTGTGTCATTCCCCTTAATTGTAGAAAAAACCCTTAATTCTTTAATAATTTTGGGAGCTATTTACAATCTCATTGTTATCCTTTTTGCAATATATTGACCAAACCAGGTAAATTTTATCCGTTGCAGTCTTGTTAATACCAGAACACATTAATCATTATTAATAGGATTTTCTTCAAAGGATGTCCTTCCCTTTGGTAATTTCTTAGCCTTTTTTACTGATAAACTCCTCTGTTCAGGAATAATGCAGAAAGACCATTTCTTTGCACTAGAGGACAAAGATGATATATGCTCCTGGGCAATAAACTTAGGTGTTGCAAAAAACTGCACTTATGCCCACTGGATGTTCTGTGATTAACCTCATTAGAAACATCTTTTACATGGCTTGTAGGACTCCATAGTGCTGGAGAAAGTGCTACTAGCATTATGGGGTGCGTTTGCTAATTAAATTTCTTTTTCTTCTCCTTTGTTAACCATCTACAAGGAATCACATCTTAATACTTGTCACTCCTTTTTGAAGCACTAGCTAGTCACATAAGTCCTTGAAGAGTTGGTCTCTTCTATCTGTAAAAGCTTGGTTTGCCCAAGAGTGTTTCAGAGTTCTCTGACATACTTTGAGGTTTGAACATCTTCTTGGTACATGGATTAATACCACCTATGCTTCTTTTTTATGTCTAACAGAATAGAGTCATAGAGTGGTTAGGGTTGAAAGGAGTGTAAAGATTGTCTTGTAACAAACTCCCTGCCGTGGAAAGAGACACATTCCACTAGAGCAGATTGCTCAAAGCCCCATCCAACCTGGCTTTGAACACACCAGGAATGGGACAGCCACAATTTCTCTGGGAAAAAGTTTCCCATCAACCTCATGGTCAAAAATTTATTAGTGATATCTAATCTGAACCTCTTCTGGGGAGTAGGTTTAAAATAATTTAAACCAAAAATGGTTTCAAATAATTCTTTCTTGTCTTGTCAATATATGCCCTTGCAAAAGATCTCTCCCCATCTTTCCTGTTAGCTCCCTTCTGGAAGGCCAAAATTTGGTCATCCTGACACTATCTCTTCTCTAGGCTGAATGATCCCTGTTCACTCAATCTTTCCTCATAGCAGAAGTGCTCCATCCTTCTAATCTTCCTGGCCGTCCTCTGGAGTCACTCAAACAGGTCAAAACACGTCAAAGTTCTTCCTCTGCTGGGGACCCCAGAACTTACACAGCACTCCAGGAGGGGTCTCGCCAGAGCAGAGCAGAGTAGAGGGGCAGAATCCCCTCCTTCCCCTGCTGCCCACACTGCTTTGGTTGTAGCCCAGGACATGTTTGGCTTTCTGGGCTGCGAGTGCCCATGGCTGGGTCATGTCCAGCCTCTCACCCACCAGCACCTCCAAGCCCTTCTCAACAGGACACTACCTTGCAGTTGGCCTTGTTAAACCACATGGAAGTTCCTGGACCCACTTCTTTTCCAGGTGTTTCTGGACTATGTTTTTTCATTTGGGAGTCTTGAAGGAGCCACTCAGCTTGTCATCTGCAAATTTGCTGATGGTGCATTTGATCCCTTCATCTGTGTCATTGATGAAGATGTTAAACAACACTGGTGCCAGTACAGACCCCTGAGGGTCTCACTGACATCCGCTGAGACTCCAAGCCACTGACCACTACACTCTGGAGATGACTATCTATCCAAATTTCCCAGGGTATCCCATTAACTGTCTCCTTGATGAGATGGAAGTTTGCTAAAGTTCAGGGACATGTCTTTACTTGACCTATAAACTTGAGGACTGCAAATTCCACCTGCAGGCCAGGCTGTTTCCAATCTTGATGTCCTTAAYTAACTCACTTACACTGCTGACCAATAGATCTAGAAATGCATCCCTTCTGCTAGGGCTGTGTACTCTGTGACCTATGAAGATATCCTCTGTGCCTTCCAGGAGTCTCCTGGATTGCCTAGASCCTTGCCATGGTGATGTCTCAGTACCTTATATAAAACCAACTGCACTGTGCTGTGCAGAGGGAGCTGCTGTATTGAAGAGCTCACAGCCTTGTGGGTAGCCATTGAATGGGGCAAGAGCGTTAGTGTTATATGGAGTAGGAAGGAACTGAGAAAAAAAGGAGATTAAATGACTCTTGGAAAGAAATCTGTAATAAAATTGTTTGAACTGGAGAAAAATCTTCCTGAATAAGGCAATCTCACAGCCCAAATATGTTTCAAAGTGTTTTCCCTTAGAAAAAGGAACCAGATACTTGTTGGCAATAGGCTCCCCTTTTAACCACTTGATATAACAAATGCGTCTGGATAATGCCCTGGTGGATTCGTGCAGATGACTCCTTTTTTGCAAGGTGCATAGGGTACACTGTGCTAATTTACTAGCATGAAGTAAATTAGATAGAAATACCTTTGTACACTGATCATTTTTTAACTCATCTTCAGGTTCAATGAATTACATATTTATATGTTTTGGTGGCTTGAGAAATTCATTTATTCTTTTTCCTATCTGAAATGGTTTATACTAAAGCTTTCATAATACCCTTCAGTTTCTATGTTAAATTGTTGTTTAAATTGGAATGAAAGTAGGAATCTTGGCAGTTTAGATAATTTACTTCATCTGGTGGACAGCTATGTTAACAATCACATCATATGCCAGCATTTGCACTAGATGAAAGAAGTCCCTGGGGCACTAGAACTGCATTTTAGAAGCAGAGTGAAAATACAGTTATGGTCTTTGTTTTATTTATTCTGTAAAATGGAAAATTATTTTAACTGGAATTTTTAAGTGTTAAAAGCGTAATGTAAAGGTTATGTTGAGGGCTAATTTGGGTGTATTTGCCTTGGAAGCTGAACAACAATTGATCAGTATTCTGCACAGGAAGTGTTCAGCACAATGTCAGCAAATTATGTCTTTTTATTCTGATGTATAAAGCACTTGGAGGAAATGGTATATGGTTAGCATATGAATAACATCAAAGCCCTACATCGCAAGATGTATTTCAGTCTTCTGGAATAAAGTGCATTGTTGTGGTGCGCGTGGTTAACTTTTAAGAAGTTTTGTAAGAGTTGGTTCAGTTTTGTGAACTTTATTATTCATTTAGGATAATGACCTTGTTCAGGGCTTT